>CM077157.1:46144814-46271625 GCA_039583875.1 Platanthera guangdongensis | reverse complement strand
CCCGCGGATCCTCTGCAGCCGCCGGCGGAGCTGCCGGTGGGCGCACGCCGGGGGTTGTCCGGCGGCGATGCGGGCAGGGCCATCGTCGGCGTGGGGCCCTTGCCACGTGAGCCGCCGGACACCCCCCGGCGGGTTCGCCGGAGGCCGAGAGAACCCGCCGGTGGGCGCCGGGCAGCCGCGGCGGGCAGAGGAGGCCGCGGAACGGGCGCGAGAAGCGGGTGGGATTTCGGGGTTTTTTCATTTTTATTATAAATATAATTAAAATTAAATTCTAATTTAATAAATAATTATAATTTATTAATTATAATTACAATTATAATCGAACGGCTCTGACGGTTCTCTCGCCGGCGAGAAGCCGGTGGGGGCGGGCGAGGCCCGCCGGTGGGCGGGCGAGGCCCGCCGGGGGGCGGGCGAGGCCCGCCGGGGGGCGGCGAGGGCCCGCCGGGGGGCGGGCGAGGCCCGCCGGGGGGCGGGCGAGGCCCGCCGGGGCGGGCGAGGCCCGCCGGGGGGCGGGCGAGGCCCCCGGGGGGCGGGCGAGGCCCGCCGGGGGCGGGCGAGGCCCGCCGGGGCGGGCGAGGCCCGCCGGGGGCGCGCGAGGCCCGCCGGGGGGCGGGCGAGGCCCGCCGGGGGGCGGGCGAGGCCCGCCGGGGGCGGGGGGCGAGGCCCGCCGGGGGGCGGGCGAAGCCCGCCGGGGTCAAGCGGGCAAAGCCCGCTTGATTGCGGGCGAAGCCCGCAGCGACGCATCGAGAATGGCGGAGCCGGCGAAGCCCGCCGGGGGGTCAAGCGGGCGAAGCCCGCAGAGCGACACATCGATAACGGGCGGAGCCCGTTAGAAGATGCTAGTATATATAAAAGGAATATATGTATTTGGAGGGACACCATAGAATGAATATTGGCGACCCCCGTTTTATAGAAATCGGGTGTGCACATACCGGACACTCATGATCCCCACTTCAAAAGAATGGGATCATGAGAATGACCGCGCGCACGATCACCACGCCCGATCTCCCGCGCATCGATCCCCCTACGTTTAATGGCAAACCGCCGTGAGCTCCACCTCGCCGGCGGCGGCCGGCCGCCCCCTACCGGTCGCCGCCGCCCGCCCTCTCTCGCCATGCCAGCCTGGCCGCGGACGAGGATGCGAACCGCCCGGGTGGCACCTTGCTCGGCCGTCGACGCGGCCAAAGGTACGACCGCCCTGGCCGCCCCCCTCCTCGGCCGCCGACACGGCCGACCGAGCCGCCGCCTTCCTCGTCCGCTGGCACGGCCCAGGGGCGGCCGCCCCTTCCTCGGCCACCGACGCGGCCGAGGGGGACGGCCGCCCAAGTAGCCCCTTCCTCGGCCACCAGCACGGCCAAGGGGGCGGCCGCCTGGGACGCCCCCTTCCTCCCGCAGGTGCAGCCAAGGGGACGGCCGCCCAGGCCGCCCCCCTTCCTCGGCCACCGGAGCGACCAAGGGGACGGCCGGGACGGCCGCCCGGAACGTCCCCCTCCTCGGCCGCCCACGTGGCCAAGGGGGCGGCCGCCCCGGCCACCCCCTCCTTTGGTCGCTGGAGCATGGCCTGTGGAAACCACCCGTCACCGCACATCTTCCCAAAACCCCGAGGTTATGGTAAGGGGGGACGGTGGTACATAAACACCAAGGACCACCCGCTGCAGGCAATGTGGGACTAATCCAACCACGGGATGGCGGGGATATTCCGCCACACGGGGGGCCCACCGGGGTCAACACCCAGACCTGAAACGCGATGGGGAAGCCCAAATATGCGGTCCCACACACACCCAATCCCGCTGGACCTTGATTCTCAACACACCCCCGCAGTGGGATGGCTCTGATACCATGTGGAAACCACCCGTCACCGCACATCTTCCCAAAACCCCGAGGTTATGGTAAGGGGGGACGGGGGTACATAAACACCAAGGACCACCCGCTGCAGGCAATGTGGGACTAATCCAACCACGGGATGGCGGGGATATTCCGCCACACGGGGGGCCCACCAGGGTCAACACCCAGACCTGGAACGCGATGGGGAGGCCCAAATATGCGGTCCCACACACACCCAATCCCGCTGGACCTTGATTCTCAACATGGCCAATGGGAGCGGCCTCTCCATCCCGACTGCCGTCGGCTGTCCTCCCCTTGCTGGCGAACTCCGCAGCAAGTTCGTCTGCCGTTCGCGGAGCCCCGCTCCCGTCGTCCGATCGTAGGGAAACATCCCCGACCATCTGATTTATGCATGACCACCCACTAACCGCTGGGTTAGCGGGGGGATTTAATTAATATTTTATATAGTTTATTTAAGTGGTCTCCAAGTAGCAGAATACACACATTAAAACTATACTACATGCAATTATGATGGTGGTTATTGTGAGCGGATAGCCGCGTAACCACCATAACCAACACCCAAAGCCTATAAAAGGAGCCTCATGCCTCCTCATTTCTCACATTTCACTTTCGGGTCTTCTTCTTCCTCTGGTTGAGGCTCTGCTGAATTCCTCCTACGAGCAGCCTCCGAGCCGCACCCGAGCCATCCGACGAAGCCAAATCGTTCAAGTTCCAAGCGTCCCCTGCAACTGCACGTTCAGGTGCTCCGCCCCCCATCCAGAATCAGCAAGTCGCTATCCGAAGACCACCGGCGCGAAGCGCAATTTGTAACAACTCCCGGCGCGACGGCTTGTCGTTTGTCGCGTGTCAAGTGTTCTCTCACCCCGAAATTGTAACGAGAGGTGGTCTGTCACCCTCAACTTCACAAACAAGCTGTAACCGCCAGGGAATAGTGGACTTTGACCGACACAGATCCGGTCACGCGGTTTTTTATCCAGTTGAGGAGATTTTCCACGTTAAAACTGCTTGGGTACAATCAACCTACTCTTTTTACGGTGTGTGCGCTCGACCTTTCCGAGAGCTAAGACGGTCCAGGATATTCCGGTCCGACCGGAACATCGAGTTAGTCCGCAACAATAGTAAATCCAAATTATTCGTTCTTTTTGCATTCTGAAACCTCTTGTTGAAGTTTGATTCTGGCTTTCTCATATATTTTCTCAGTTCTTACTGATGGGCTAATTCTCTCTAACTGTATTTCTAATTTATTCTCATTTCCTTTCCCTGCTTATATCTTCTACTCTTCTCCATATTCACTTCATTATTCATTCTCTTTTATTTACTTCTTGTCTTTCTAAAATTGTTTCCTCTCAGGAGTTTGACTTAGCGATGATTTTTTAGGGTGATGGCGATCGGCGACACACACGTTTAATCCTGTAAGATGCAGTGATTGGCGACCCATTTGGGCGATTCGAGTCCGCCGATGCGCCCGAATTTTCGTTTTGAGTCTTTTTATATACTATTTTATATATTTCGCGTTGTATTTGACACCAGATCCGCACCAAAGTTGTTAGCCGTTCGAAGAAAACTTTTGGTACATTTAACACACGTGCGGGAGAAAACACAGCTGTATGATCATTATTTCAACAGATATGATCATTTTTCAAATACGATCTATTAAAAAATGAAAAAAAAAATTATGTACGATTGGCATACCAAAGGATGGTACGCCGATCGTATTTTTTAGGCTACAAATTTTTCTTTTCAAAAAACATTCCGAAATATTAATTCTTATATTTTTATGTTCATTTTAAGTATCCATGTCTTATATATATAATCTTATCTTTATCATATAAAACAATATGCCTATCTTCAATCACACCACTGAATCAATCCGGACCGTTCGATCAAGCTCCAACAAACAAGGATCGTTGGATTCAAAATAGCAGAACTGCCTATAACATTTCCTCCCAAAGGTTGCACTGTTCATCTCCCAAAATAACCCGATACTCCGCTTCCGCCTTCCGCCCGTTCCGCAGACTCCTCTGCCGCCGCCGGCGGAGCTGCCGGTGGGCGCCCGCCGGGGGTTGTCCGGTGGCGAGCGGGCAGGGCCATCGTCGGCGGTGGCCCTGCCCGTGAGCCGCCGGACAACCCCCGGCGTGTTCGCCGGAGGCCGGCGAACCCGCTGGTGGGCGCCGGGCAGGCCGCCGGCGGTTCCGCCGCCGGCGGCAGAGGAGGCCGCGGAACGGGCGCGAGAAGCGGGTGGGATTTCGGGGTTTTTTTCATTTTTATTATAATTATAATTAATAATTAAATTCTAATTTAATAAATAATTATAATTTATTAATTATAATTACAATTATAATCGAACGGGCTCTGGACGGCTTCTCGCCGGCTTCGCCCGCCGGCGAGAAGCCGGGTGGCGGGCGAAGCCCGCCGGGGGGCGGGCGAAGCCCGCCGGGGGGTCAAGCGGGCAAAGCCCGCTTGATTGCGGGCGAAGCCCGCAGCGACGCATCGAGAATGTGCGGAGCCCGGCGAAGCCCGCCGGGGGGCGGGCGAAGCCCGCCGGGGGGTCAAGCGGGCGAAGCCCGCAGCGACGCATCAATAACGGGCGGAGCCCGTTCGAAGATGCTAGTATATATATAAGGGAATATATGTATTTGGAGGGACACCATAAAATGAATATTGACGATTGGATCATGAGAGAGAATATAAGGGGATTTGGAGAGAGAGAAGAGGGAGAGGGAGAGAGAGACGGGGCGGGAGAGAGGAGAGAGAGAGGGTGGAGTGATAAAGAGAGAGGGAGAGAGGAGTAATAAATTATTTTTATATAAAATAAAAATATGAATAATAATTCATATTTTTTGCTGTCATTTTAAGTACTCATATGTATATGTTTTAAAAAAAAAAAAAAATTTCGGGTGCGTGCGCAGCCCGCTCATACGCGGGCGCAACCCACAGCGACGCATCAGCACGGACGAAGGCCGTGCGCAGGCGGGCGAAGCCCACCTGGATGCGGCTGAAGGCCGCCCGAGAGCTTCGAGCACGGGCATAGCCCGTGCGAAGAAGCTCGTGTATATATATATATATATATATATATATATATATATATATATATATATATATATATATATATATATATATATATATATATATATATATATATATGTGTGTGTGTGTGTGTGTGTGTGTGTGTGTGTGTGTGTGTGTGTGTGTGTGTGTGTGTGTGTGTTTGTGAAAATACATTTGCTAATTTTTTTTGAACTACAGTTACAAAAAGAAAACAAGTTTGAGACATAAGATTTTGGCATGACAATGACGTTTTTGTCCAACCTCACCGGAGTAAATAAGTCACGATAAGCCGTGTCAAACACAGCCGAAGTTAATATCTATTGTTTACACAATGTTGAAGTATAAGTCACAAAATATGGGTTGTTCTCTTTCATCAGTCATTGAGGTTGAACCTGCAGCTATCACTGGGCTGGTAACTACGTTTCCGCTATTTAGCAAGAGCCTTTCCAACCTTTTCTATTTGCCTGATGTAAAAGACATAGAGTTTCACCAAGTAGACCATTAGGAGCAATTTAGCATCGAATCATGCAAGGATCTTTCTCTTTCCTACTCGACAACTAGAAAGGCGCATGCTTCCAGCTCGCCTAGACCTGGAAAAATGTTCTTGACAGATGAACTTCTCAGAAACGTAAACAGATTTGACCAATTTTCCCTTTTTTCTGATCGAACCCACTCTTTGTCCAATTGGATGACGGAGAACTCGCATCGCACTTTCCTAAGCGTCAGAACTGACTTGCTCTTCGTTATTGCTCTCCTCTAGGTCGAGTAAGAAAAGGGACTTGACTTGACATTCAAATCAAGGCTGGTACACTCGTCTCGAGACTCAAACTCCAAGGAACTCTCTACAAGAGAAGTCTTCTTTCCCAAGGGATTCTCGCTCCGTGGGGACTCAAAATGCAATAGGGTGCTCCTTCGCTATCGCTCGCCTTCTTTCTGCTTTCAACTTCGCTACGCCCTAGGTCCTTCTTCTTTGATTTGATCTCTCTTTTCATTGAAAAAGTGCAAGCATGTGTTAAGCATCACCGCTCTGTGGGGAAGTCACATCAGCACCTCTTTCAATCTTCTCTGACAGCTCATTCCGAAGCCAGTTCTCCGCCTTCTAGAGTCTCCGTTTTAGTTGGAGTTCCATACGAGCCAAAGGAGCTAGCGGTTTCTTGAGGAGCTAAGGAGCTAGAGTATACTAGGATTTCTCACAATCCCATGAAAAAAAGTAGGGTGTCTTCCTGTAATACCAAGACCTGTCAAACTGAAAGTTGAGGCGAGCGCTAGTGAAGTCGAGCGATAGCGAGAGGTGAACTCAGAATAGCATTCAGACTCCCATCCGAACAAGTAGGGTCATATCAGGAGACAAAAGAAAAGAACCCTAGTGACCCATTGAATATTCGTCTTTCTATTGTTCGATGTAAGTCACGAGAATATCCATCCATTAGGGTCCGAAGGAGGCTCTTCAGCTTACTTTTGACGACCTAAACCAGAGGATCCTTGCTCAACGCAATCTTATTCAAACTATGACAGAAGAATGTGAAAGGCTAGCGATTGAGTGCCAGGGGCTGAAGTTCGAGGATGAGTCCCTCCATGACAGTTCTATTATCGAAGATTTCCTTGCGCTGAAGAACCCCCTCTGCTTATATTGCTATTGATGCAAAGAGAACTGCCTTTGCTCCCTTCCTTACAGCTACACACCTTATTCAGCTTTCCAGCTGCTCGGCAAGAATGAGTTGAGAGATAGACCTTGAACGCACAGAGAAAGAAGGAAGCCATTTCCAAGTAGAAAGCAGCCAGTTCCAAGCTGTACTTCGAATGTTGAGAACTCTATAATACTTATAGATATAGATACCAATATTCCCATCGCTTCGGCCTAAAAGCAAGCCAACCTGAGATAGACCTTGAACGCAAGGCAAAAACGGTTCAGTGAAATCACAATCAACTCACTATCAAATCAGTCTCGAGATTCGGTTAGTTGGCTGACTTAAACTTCCCAACCAAAGAAGTACTTTTGCCCTTCCCGCGGTCAAAACAACACTTGCGGATAACAATCAGACCTTCCCAGGGACCGGGACCGGACTATAGAGCCCTAATGAAAAAGAAAAAGAATTCGGGCTTGCTTTCTCAATTCACATCTATGAGCAATGATTCCTGTATCTCTTGCTTCGATCGGACACGGTATTAACCGGAAGAATGATGGGTCGCTAACAAGGCCCCTAAATGACCGTTCAGAAGATCTACCTCTTTTTTTCCCAATCCGTCACTTGCTCGTCCAAAATGCTCATTTTGAACTTCCCTTGCATAAGTTTTTACAGGAATAGAATCGCTCAACAACGCTAGATACGCTGTTTTAGATGTTCAACTGCCATCTTAAGCATACTTCCAGATCAATTTATCTGGTATCGTGTTGTGCCGAGACAAGGGATTACGCACCTATTTTGAGTTACTTTTTAGAGTTTCTTAAAACTACTAACCACACTCTCTCGTTTTAATGCTGCAGCCTTTTTGTTTACGCTAGTTTCCCCTCCTCCCGCTGTCTTCTCGCACTCGTCGACGCCCAGGGAGGATCAGAGCGAAGAACGCCGCCAATAGAGGATCAAGCGGTGAAGAACTCCGTTGTCGCTCGATTTGGGCACGTCGTCGCTCAATCAGGGACGTTGTCGCTTGATTAGGTTTTGTTCTCTCTCTGTGCTACTCGTCTCTCCTAATAACATGCCCTTCCTATTCGTCATTTTTTATGCAACGTATTGTTCTCGTTCACCATTTTTAGGGAAGAAGAGGAGAGGTTGGTTTTCTCTCGGGCCGTACTCATCTCTCCCAATAACATGTCTTTCCTATTCACCATTTTCTATGAGTCACTGAAATGAAATCAGTATATCTTGTTGGAAGCAGTCCTGCACAAAGAGACTGTCGGTCCGGTCCAAGACCGATCTTTTGGTCGACCGGTCCCGCTCAAACCAGTCCGGGTCCGGGACCGATTTTCCTCTTCTTGAGGAGGACCGATGGGGACCGGCGGACCAGTCCGAACCGGTCCCGGACCGGTTCTTACCGGTCTCAAACCGATTTTTTTTACTAGTACTCTGCTATTCTGAATCGATTACAGTCTTCTTTTTTATTAGATTTTGTATGAATGTTGTCTAGAATCAAGTTTTGGCTCTAATCTCATCTAGGTTGATGATAATGGAGAGAGATATAGTCCAAAAACCTATGAATACGAGTGCATAACCGGTCTAATTAACGGTCTTTTACCGGTCCCAGTCTTTTACCGATCCTATCCGGGACTAGTGTTTTACTGGTCCCGGTCCGGGACCGGTCTTTGGTAAAAAATGGGGGAACCCTGGGACCGGATCGGTCCTAACCGGGACCAGTCCATAGCCGGTCCTAACCGGTCCGGTCCCAACCGCACCGATTAAGACCGATTTTTTTGTGCACCACTAGTTGGAAGGATCCTCTCCCAAACACTTGGGATTTTACATTTTGTAGCTTCAAAATACCTCATTTGATTTGTTTCATCAATACTTTATTCACTAAAGGTAGCATTATATTGTAACCACCAAACAAATTTCTACACATATTTGAAATAAATCATGATAATCCTAGGCTACGCCCACGCGTGCAAAACTACAGTTTAATCATTTTTTATAATGTTTATCGGAAGTGGAATCGATTACAAAAATAACTATTTTGATACACTTGGAGGTATGCAATCATTTCACAAGTTTCGCAATGCCGTTAACAATTGCCTAAAAAAATAGGTGATTGTTAACCGTAATCCGTTATTTTGCTAGTCGCACCTCAAAATCTTCCAATTTTCGCGTCTTTTCGAAATACACCTTGTACATGCAATATCAGGAAAAGTGTTCAACACAAAAGCTGTAGATATCGACGAGATCTACAACTTTCGTGTTGATCACTTTTCCTAAAAATGCATGTATAAGGCGTACTTTGGAAATATGCCCAAGTTTTGCGTCTTTTCGAAATACGCCTTGTACATACAATTTCAGGAAAAGTGTTGATCTACAATTTTCTTGTTGAACACTTTTTCTGAAATTGTATGTACAAGACGTATTTCGAAAAGACACAAAAAATTGTAAGATTTTGGGATGCGACTAGCCAATTACGAATTACGTTTAACAATCACCAAAAAATATAGTTGTAGATGATCCTATCTAACGGCTTAGCATCTCAGCCGTTGAATGTGCGCGCAGGGAACGGCGTTACTCTTCACGCCTCCCCCTCGCTACTCCTTTTGAACGGTTCCCCCTTCCGCCACCTTCAACCGACCCAACCCTGGTTCAGCCCTCCTCCGACCCTAAACCGCCGCCTCCTTCAACCGCTCCATCCCTCCTCCGAACCTAAACTGCCTCCTCCTTCAACCCCTCCAGCCCCGTACAGCCATCCTCTTGCCCTACCGCCGCTTCCCTAACTTCCCCAGTCCCCTACAGCCATCCTCCTGTCCGGTTCCATTACAAAATAGAAAAAAAAAACCGAGCTTTATCCTCCTGCCCAATTCCATTACAAAATAGAAAAAAAACGGAGCTTTGTGGAGGCACTGCTATTTCTATTTTGCTTCACTTTAGATTATCGGGCCAAGCTTCTCGCTGTAGGGTTTGAGATGTTGGGCAGGATTGTCAGCCCCACTCCATCAAAATTTATTTTTTCAAAGCGGAATTTCAGCTCCGAGATATTTATCAGTAGTATGCTTTCATCCCTGTTTCCCAATTTTAGGGTTTAGGGTTTAGGATCTCTAGCTTTTCTGTTCTATTCAGAACGTTCCTCCATCTCCATGTCAAATTTTGTTGTTTCAAAATTTTAATTTCTATTCAGAGCGATTTATTTCACATCTAATCCATGTTCTAGATGAACACAATCCTTTTTTTGTGTGAGAATTATTGAATGCCCTTCGATTGTCGCGAAATTGTTCTTTTTAATTTAAAAGAATCCATACTGATTGCAGGGCTATCATATTACATTACTGATGAGGAGCTCACTGATACATTTTCAGCTTTTGGCAAGATAAAGGATGGTTGGATTCGTTAAACTGACTGTGTTTCGATTTTGCTATTCTGCTGTGGGATAGTTCCTTTCTGTCGTTTAATTACGCTTTTCAGTTCTTTTTTACTCATTTAAAATAGCTGTTCTTGATCTTGCTGATTTTATGAGTTATTTACTCTATAATAATATGTTTTGAGATTGAATGCAGCAAGGATTATTAGGGATGCAAGAACCAAGAGGCCAAAAGGGTTTGCTTTTGTGAATTATGCATCGGAATTGGAAGCCCAAAAGGCAGTGAAGGCTATGGATGGAAGGGTATTTTTTTTTCTTTTGAGAAGATATTCCTTTTTTTATAAACTTTTGGTCAACCTCTATATTATTCTACATCCTTTTTTATGAATTAAATATGCGTTGTTGGGATCGTGTTGCAAACCATCGCGCCTAGTTAACCTTTGAATCTTTTAATCACTATATTAGTTGTTTGTATTAATAGGATGTGACTAGTAAGGGCTTAATATTTGGTTGAGTCTTGTGTAATGTATGTCTATTTAACGACATGAGATGCTATCAGGAAAAAGATGTAAATTTTTTGGGATCTTGGAATAAGCAGGAGTTGTATCAACTAAAAGTTAGATCACAGCAGCAAACAAAGTTCTTTATTGATGATATCCGTCTCCTTACAAAAGCGAGACATACATGACAAAACATTATTTCGCCAGTATGTAAAACAAACAGAACAGAAAAAACACAGGAAGATAAATGCGGCTTGAGAGTTCAGTCCGCCGAGACCGCCACAGACCGTGACTGCTGTTCGTCAGACCACCACATACTGCGATTGCTGTTCGTCAGACCGCCGAGACTGACACACTGCACTAGCCGCTCGAGCACGAACCCAGTCCGCAACCTTCAGAATCAGACCGCCGCTTCGGAACTTCTGTTCTCCACAGATTGCTATCCGCGTACTGCCCCAAGTCGCCAGCTAGAAGAAGAGCTGCTTGGTCCTGTTCGCACAATCTGCACAGACAAGTTACTTCCGCAAGCCGTGCGGTCTGAGAAAATCAGTCCGCAGATTCCAACACGAGTTGTGCTTACTGTTCTTCGATAGTTATGTTGTCCACGGGGGGGGGGGGGGGGGGGGGTCCTATTTATAGGCACAAAGAGAAATATGGTCACCGCCCTAGCTGATAGGAACACCTCCCCTAGCCGCAAACAGCCTTCACAAGTCCACCCAGGCGGCATGGACATGGTCCAGCAATCCACCTACAACGCTCCTGAATAAGGACCAGTCCGCAACACCTGCGGACACCACTCTTGCTCGCAACAAACAGTCTAGTTCGCCAAGTCAAGAAGCCAGTCCGCTATCTGGCGAACACCGCACCAGTACGCACGCTACACAACACGCAGACACAGCAATAACCCACACACTGCAACAGTCCGCACGCTGCACGCGGACACAACACGAGCCCGCGCAACCCGCAAACACTGCACCAGCCCGCCACACAAGTCCACGACCAACAACCACAGATCGCCCGGTCAACCAGCGGACTTGGCGGACTCTGCGAATACCCTGTACTTGTCACAGATTGTGAGCAAGTACAACCCACCAAAAATTTGACGCGAGCTCGACGGATAAGAAGACAGACCGCCAGCTACTAAGACAGCCCGCCAACCACGAACGCGGTTGTCACCACTTCACCAGACATCAAGAGCACAGGCAAACGCAGATCTCGCGCTCTCCATACGTAGTCCGCAACAAGCGGGCTCCGCGAACACAAAAAGACACCGCCACATCTCTGCAGATATACCACCTATCCGCCCAGTTTCATCAATAGCCAACAAAAGAACCACAAGCCGAACTGTCTGAACATCACAACCAGGTCGCAACTGACAGGCCGCCCAGACCGCACCATCAGTCCGCCCAGGCCGCGCGGTTTGCCTGATCAGCCACCTACACTTCAACAATTTCAACACTCCCCCTTGAAGTGGTTAGTGGAAATCAACCTAAGCAAACTCCGCAACCGGGTGAACGGTCCCTTGGCTAGCAGTTTCGTGAAGATGTCCGTCATATTGTCCATACTCCGAACATGCTTAACCATGAGAGATCCCTCCAACACCTTCTCACGAATGAAGTGGTGTTCGATCCCTATATGTTTGGTTCTCGCATGACAAACTGGATTATTTACCAGCTTGAGAGCACTCTCATTGTCCCCACGGAGCAGAGTAGGACCTCGAAGCTTCATATGGATGTCATCCACCAATCTTCTGAGCCAAATGGCTTCTTGAGCTGCCAAGTTTGAAGCCTTATATTCTGCTTCTGTGGTAGAGACAGATACTGAGTCCTGTTTTTTGCTGCACCAGGATACAGCTATTGGGCTTGCCATAAAAACGTATCCAGACGTCGACTTCCGATCATCCGAATCTCCCCCATAATCGGCATCCATGTAGCCATGCAACTCGAAATCCGTGCCTCTCCTATAAAGGAGACCCATATCTGAGGTTGACTTCACATACTTCAAGATGCTTTTTGTTGCCATCAGATGATGTTTCCGTGGTTCCGCTATGTACCGACTGACTCTGCCAACTGCATATGCAATATCCGGTCTAGTGATCGTCAGGTAGATCAAGCTTCCAACCAGAGCTCGGAACACCAATTGATCAGAAAGAATTCTCCCATTATCACGTCGAAGTTTTATACCTGCTTCTAGAGGTGTAGAACTGCTTTTCCCCCCTTTCATGTCAAATCGTTGTACGATCCGCTTTGCATAGCCAGTCTGGGACACAAGCACTCTGTTTTCCCGCCTCTGTACCTCGAGTCCAAGAAATGGTGAAGCTCACCCAAGTACTTCATCTCAAATCTGATACCAAGCTCGGCCCTCAGTCTTGCTACCTCCTCCTTTGAATTTCCGGTGACAATCATGTCATCTACATACAACAGCACGATGACCTGAAGCTCCCCCTTCTTCTTAACAAACAGGCTTGAGTCCGAGTCTGAAGCAAGAAACCCACAGAACAAGAGATATTCCGCAATCTTCTCATACCATGCTCTTGGCGCTTGCTTCAGCCCGTAAAGGGCCTTCTTCAGCTTGCAAACGTAGTCCGGATGCTTTTCAGAGATAAACCCAGGCGGCTGGATCATAAAGATATCCTTGTCAATCTCGTCGTACAAGAAGACATTCTTCACGTCGAGCTGTCAAATTTCCCATCCACTGAACGCTGCTAAGGCAATAACCATCCGTACTGAAGTCATCTTAGCAACTGGACTAAACGTTTTCTCATAATCTTCCCCATACTGTTGTGAGAATTCTCGAGCTACAAGGCGAGCATTGCACCACTCGATGCTGTCATCTGCTTTCTTCTTCAACTTGTAGACTCACTTACAAGTCACTGGAGTGATGTCTTCTGACTTAGGTACAAGTGACCACGTCTCATTCCTCTTGAGAGCAGCCATCTCCTCCTCCATAGCACAATCCCACTCCTTGACTCCCGTGGTCTTCTCGAAACATGATGGCTCCTGCTTATCCAGAGGACCAACAAAGAAACATGAGACGAAACTCACCATGTTTCCTTCTGTGTAACGGGCTGGTGGCTTGATAGTCCTCTTTGATCTCCTCAAAGTTGGTGCTTGACTGACCACCTCCTCAGCT
Source organism: Platanthera guangdongensis (assembly GCA_039583875.1). Taxonomy (NCBI): domain Eukaryota; kingdom Viridiplantae; phylum Streptophyta; class Magnoliopsida; order Asparagales; family Orchidaceae; genus Platanthera; species Platanthera guangdongensis. The sequence goes on along the minus strand of CM077157.1, from coordinate 46,258,108 downwards.
GCCTCTTCTGTAATAGCTCCTCTTCCAGACACGCTTGGAGCATCGATCCCCCTACTTTCAGAACCAGAAGTTTCCACCTCTGAGCTATATGCGGCTGGAGCTCCTGGTGAGACAGACAACTCCACTTGAAGATTTACCACAGATTTTTCTTGTCTGTCAACCCTTCTCTCAGGTAGTTCAATTCCTGAGCTCCCTTTGTAAGATGTCAGCTCATCAAACACCACATCCCAAGAAACAACAAATCTCCGTGTCTCTGGATCCATGCATTTCCAACCATTCTTCCTGTCATCATACCCCACGAAGACTAGCTTCCTTGCTTTCGCATCTAGCTTCGTCCGAAGAGTGTCAGGAACATGCACATAGCAAGTTGACCCAAATACCCGAAGGTGAGCAACACTTGGTTTCTCCTTGAACATCAATTCATAAGGAGTCATCATGTTGATTGGACTTAGATACATTCAGTTAATAACATAAGCTGCACAAGACATTCCCTCCGCCCAGAAGGACCTTGGGATACTCTTGACATGAAGCCAGCACTTGCAGGTCTCCGTCAGATGACGAATCTTCCTCTCTGCAACTTCGTTCTGCTGTGGGGTATGTGCACAAGTAAGCTCTATTCGAATACCGCTCTTCCTACAAAAATTAAAGAACTCGGTAGAGGTGAACTGTTCACCATTGTCAGTCCTCAACTTCTTAATTCGCAGACCTAATCGACCTTCCACGAGCTCTTTGAACTCCACAAACTTTCCGAACGCTTTTGACTTTTCTTTCAGAAAATACACCCAGACATATCTGGTGTAATCATCAATTAATACCAGCATGTACTTGCTGCCTCTGAGGCTTGAGGTCGTAGTTGGTCCCATCAGATCCCCGTGAATGCACTCCAACGGTTTTTTACTTCTGGTTTGTGATTTATCAAATGGAAGTCGATGAGACTTGCCATACTGACATCCCGCGCAAACATGACCGTCTCCGTAGGAGGACAAGCTAGGCAAGCCCTTGACCAGGCCCTTTACCGCCATAGCTTTTAATTTGTCCATTCTTACATGCCCTAACCTCTCATGCCAAATGACTGCACTATCATTCTTCCTCATCTTATCAACATAAGAACTCGTAGATAAAACGTACAACTCTTTTGCTCTCCTCCCAATGTGAACAACATCAACTTTTACGGCTGATATATTTCGAAGAAATTTCACTTCCGTTGGACCAAACAGAACGTGATACCCAGCGTCAACAGCGTTGGTCACGAAGAAGAGGTTCTTTTTCATACAAGGCACATGTTATACACTCTTTAGAGTGAGTGGCCCTCTATCACTGCCTATGGAGACTATCCTTTCCTTCTAGACTGCATGAACAATATCATTAGCGGTGATAATAACATCATTACCTGAATATGGCTGTGATGAAAAGAACTTTGATTCATCTCCAGTAAGGTGATGACCACACCCAGAGTCCACGGTCCAATCCTCCTGATAGTTGATAGGAGCAGAAGCACAAAGAGTAGACGAGAAGGCTCCTCCCCAACCACTATCATCCTCCCTGGCATCAAGTTCCTCCTTCTCAGCAACATGGCCTGGCTGAAGATTAACCCTGCAGTCCCTTCTGAAATGACCGAGCTTGTTACACCTGTAACACCTGAGCCCTTCTTTCTTCCCCTCAGACTTAGGAGCATAGCTCCTCTCCTGCTGACCAGAAGATGATGGCCCATTGCCTCCAGAAGGCTTCTTCTTCTTCTCCCACTTCTTCTTCCCAGAAAACAACACCTCGTTCTCTCGTTCTGAGATAGACACCCCCACCATCTGTCTTGCCAAGCTCTCCTGCGATGCAAGCAGATTTTCCAACTCCAACAAGGATGGCTGATTTGCCCATCTCTGAACAGACGTCACAAAGACAAGGTACTCCTTCCGCAAACCGCGAATAATATGGCTCTTCAGCTTCGCCTCAGAGATAGACTTATCGGGATCCAAAGCAGAAATATCTGCGCAGAGGTTTTTCATTTTAAGAAAGAAGGTGTAAACAGGTAAATCTCCTTGAGTGGCCTTCGCCAACTCATTTTCTAAGAACTGTAGCCGAGCTACATTCTTCCTGTTAAAGAGGCCATCCAAGTCCATCCAGATCTTAGTAGATGATTTGCAACCAATGATGTGATCGAAGAATTCAGGTGAGATAACTCTCTTAAGAGTAAACTCTGTCTTTGCATTTGTTCTCTTCCAAGTCTTCACTTCCTGAGCATTATCAGCAACAAGAACTACTTCCTGAGTATCATCTCCTCCAACCACCTCCCAGAAGTCCTCACTCAGAAGATAACTCTTCATATAAGACTTCCACTTCTTGAAGTTAGTCTGTGTTAGGAGTTCAATACCGAGACCTCTGGCATATCCTGCTTTTGTGGCTCTAACATCGGTATCCTCTTCACAAGAGCAACAACAACTCCTAGTTGATCACTGCTTAACCACTCCAACTTCCCTCTGATACCATGTAAAGTTTTTGGGATCTTGGAATGAGCAGGAGTTGTATCAACTAAAAGTTAAATCACAGCAGCAAACAGAGTTCCTTATTGATGATATCAGTCTCCTTACAAAGCGAGACATACATGGCGAGACATGATTTCGCCAGTATGTAAAACAAACAGAACAAAAAAAACACAGGAAGATAAATGCGGCCTGGGAGTTCAGTCCGCCGAGACCGCCACAGACCGCGACTGTTGTTCGTCAGACCGCCGAGACCGGCACACTGCACTAGCCGCTCGAGCACGAACACTGTCCGCAACCTTCAGAATCAGACCGCCGCTTCGAAACTTCTGTTCTCTACAGATTGATATCCGCGTACTACCCCAAGTCGCCAGCTAGAAGAAGAGATGTTTGGTCTATTCACACAATCTGCACATACAAGTTACTTCGGCAAGCCGCGTGGTCAGAGAAAATTAGTCCACAGATTCCAACACGAGTTGTGCTTACTGTTCTTCGATAGTTATGTTGTCAATGGGGGGGTCCTATTTATAGGCACGAAGAGAAATGTGGTCACCTCCCTAGCTGATAGGAACACCTCCCCTAGCCCGCAAACAGCCTTCACCAGTTCGCCCAGGCCGCATGGACATGGTCCACAAGCCAATCCGCCTACAACGCTCCTGAATAAGGACCAGTCCGCAAGACCTACGAACACCACTCCTGCTCGCAACAGACAACCTAGTTCTCCAGGTCAGGAAGCCAGTCCGCTATCTGGCGGACACCGCACCAGTCCACACGCTGCACAGCACGCGGACACAGCAACAACCCACACACTGCAACAGTCCGCACGCTGCACGCGAACACAGCACGAGCTCGCGCAGCCCGCGAACACTGCACCAGCCCGCCACACAAGTTCACGACCAACAAGCACATATCGCCCGGTCAGCCAGCGGACTTGGCGGACTCTGCGAATACCCTGGACTTGTCACAGATTGTGACCAAGTCCAACCCACCAAAAACTTGGCGCGAGCTCGGCGGACAAGAAGACAGACCACCAGCTACTAAGACAGTCCGTCAATCACGAACGCGGTTGTCACCACTTCACCAGACATCAAGACCACATGCAAACGCAGATCTCGCGCTCTCCATACGCAATCCGCAACAAGCGGACTTCGCGAACACAAAAAGAGACCGCCACATCTCTGCAGATATACCACCTATCCGCCCAGTTTCATCAACAGCCAACAGAAGAACCACAAGCCGAACTGTCTGAACATCACAACCAGGTCACAACTGACAGGCCACCCAGACCGCACCATCAGTCCGCCCAGGCCGCGCGGTCTGCCTGATCAGCCACTTACATTTCAACAATTTCAACAAAAGAGAGGAAGTTTAACCTAATTTCTCTTATTTTCCCTAGTTATCTCAATCTTTCTTCTTTTCCTAGATAAAGTTTCCATCATAGGCCATTCTAAGGGTCACCGAGGGTGGAAGTACATGGGAAGGAGCATCAACAAAATAAAAATAATTTCAATCACTTTCTAGCTCATATCATATATATGAAAAATTCTATGGGAAACAATTACTAATCATCTTGCATAAGCCATAGTTTGTTCTGCAAAATCATTAGAATTTCACCTAACAATCTTGCCCTATTTCCTACAACAAATTTTACAAATAATTTTATGTTTGAGATGATAGTTTAAAACATAAAATACACACAGGATGTACGGAGGATGAGTCCAAAATAGTATTTTCGGATTCCACAATTTTTTAATTAAAATATCCAAAATACAAGATATTGAGGCTTTTCATTCTGATTACATATCATAAATACAAAGACAAATGCATAAAAAAAAATTAATGTAAGGACTTTTTACATTTTTTTTATTTAGCCTTTTCTTCAAAGGATATGTAAGTTCTCAGATTTTACTCATTTGTTCTTAATCTGATGGGGAGCCTTGGCACACCGGTTACGGTGTTTCTGTGTGACCTTGTGGTCCTGGGTTTGAGTCTTGGAAGCAGCCTCTTGCAAAACTACAGATTAAGGTTTGTCTACATTTCACCCTTGTGGTGGGACCCTTCCCCGTACCCTCGCTGTGCAGGGATGCTTTGTGCACCGGGCTGCCCTTTTTTTGTTCTTAATCTGCAGTGCTTAAAAAGGGCAGATTCTTCCTTTTAAAGGTTCTTGAGGAAGGGGTAGTGTCAGTTTTCTATTGATATAGCTGCTTTATATGATCTTTTAACTCATCATCATTGGAGACATCTTCCTCTTCATTATAAATGACTTGATCTTCTTTTGGAGGATGTGCAATGACAGTTGTGGCTTTAAGAGTTAGCTTGGAGGGAATGATTATTTGTAGAATTTCATCAGAGAAACTTATGCCTAGCTTTTATTTGTTTTGCACAGGAATATCAATAGGAAATGAAGGAATACCAACTGCTTGTTGCTTCTTCATATAAGCTATTTTGTCAAAAAGTTTGGTTATAGTATATCCAAATTATTCTTTCGTTTTGCTCTCTTAAGCCTCCTGTTGAAGTTTGATCCTGGCTTTCTCATATATTTTTGCCAGTTCTTCCTGGTGGGCTCGTTCTCTCTGGCTGTAATTCTAATTTATTCTCATTTCCTTTGCCTGCTTATCTCGTCTTCTCTTCTCCATGTGCACTTCATCCTTCATTCTCTTTTGTTTACTTCTTCTTATCTTTCTAAATTGTTTCCTCTCAGGAGTTTGACTCAGCCATGATTGCTTAGGGTAACGGGTACATATGCTCAGAGAGAATTATATGAGTTGGAGGTGGTCCTTCCAATATATTTTTCGTAGCAGAGGAAGGTTCAAAAATGGTAATATGTTGGTCAATTACAAGAGTATATGATGATGGAGGATTAATGATTGGCTCAGGAGAGGCTACTATTTGAAAAACAGTTATTCTTTCAGGATTCCCCTCCTCAGATTGTGAGCAGTCTTTTGCTCTCCTTGTGTAATAAGATACTATAAGCTTGTCACTGCTCTCGGGGAGATCCAATTATGGTACATCTACCAGTATACCTTTTGTAGGGGTCTTTTCCGTTTCAGTTATAACTATGTCCATTGCTTCTTTGGGCAAGGGAACTATTTCTCCTATAAAAAAAGACTAGAATGCTCTTCTTTTAAGGCAATATTCTGACTTGCCAAGCAGCCTCCCTGCCAATGTGTACTGCAATCGGACTGGACTCACCAGTAGAATGGCTGGGCTTAGCTGCAGGTTCTTTCTCAGGCTCAGTAAGGACTACACAATCAATGAGAATATTGTCCCCAAGTTAGAAATTGGATCTATGACTGGTGTCTGCGGCGTGTGGTGAGAGACGAAGGGAGGGCGACAAGCGTCTTTGGCGTGCGAGCGGGGATAGCGTCGGGTAGGGTTACGAGAATGTTAGTCCTCCGACATGTCTCCCGACATGTCAGAGAGGAAAACGATAGTTTTCTCAAAATAATAGAATGTCCTTTTGTATTCGGCCGACATGTCCGATCTTTTCCGATATATCAGCCGAGACTTTTAAATATATCCCCCGATTTTATTTTATATTATATTTGAGACAAATCTATATTTAAATCACCCATGATACTTATTATTTTTTAAATCGATTAAACTTATTATTTCAATTTTTTAACATTTTATTTTTTACAATCAATTTTGTATAATTGTTTCACAAATTTTTAATTTCTATTATAAAAAATAGGAAAATATTTAATACTTTATTATGTGATTGTTTCATATTTTTAATATAAATTTATAATTTTGAAAAAAAATATAATAAATTAAGTATTTTTAACTTTTAAATTTTTAATTTGCAATAAAGTTATTGTTATCAAAATAAAATTAGTGTATAGTATTAAATATATTTTACAATGTATCATTTTGTATTTGTTAATAATATTTTTTCACTATTTAAATTTATTTCATAATATAAATGACATTTTTTAATTTGTTATATTATTTTTTATTTTTATAACATATAGTTATAGTTAGTATACCGGAATTTTAAAATATCCCCGACATTCGACTTCCGACCTGAAAAAAACACAATCAGATATGTGTCCGACATCAAAAAACATGACGAGAATATTAGAGTGAGAGAGAGGAAATTAGAGAGAGGAGATCTGATTTAATTTTTGCTCTCTCTCCTACAAACCCACCATCATAAAGACGAACCAAAAGACTTACACAACAAGGCGAGATTAAAAAGATACCAAAATATGCATAAAATACGAATTTACAAAATAAAAGATGATTCAGGTGCGCGTGACTCGTGGTACTTGTACGTGATCCCCCAACGAGAATCCCTAACACATTGTTCACATGTTAAGTATTTTATATAATATTATATGAATATATAAGCTATATTGTTGAAGGCGCCTCTCAAGCACGCCTGTTATTTTCTCCCTTGATATGAAAGTTAATTTGGCTTCAGGTTCTTTACTCTTCCCCTTTCATTCATTTCATTTTGTTGAAAGAGCTCAAAAACTTGTATGTATTGTTTGTGTAACTAAATTCAATGAGAGAATACAAATATATAGGAGGGAGAAGGTGAGAAGAAATCCTATACAAGATGTGGACTAGAAGAGAATAATGAAATACAATAAAAATGGGCTCAATAATGGGCTCTTTACATGAGCTTTTCTAACACTCCCCCGCAAGCTAGAGCGTACAAATCGTATGCGCCAAGCTTGGACAAGCACTGATAGAAGAGGGTACTGGAAAGAGCCTTTGTGAGGACATCCACAACTTGTTCAGTCCCCAGAACATGCTTCAGTTCGAGCTTCTTCATTTGAACCTTTTCCCGGATGAAATGACAGTCGACTTCAATATGCTTTGTTCTCTCATGGAAGACCGGGTTCTTGACTATATGTATAGCAGCTTGGTTGTCACACAGGAGGAGAGCTGGGGAAGGGAGCTTTACACCCAGATCGGTAAGGAGACTTTCAAGTCACGTCAGTTCTGAAACCACCGATGTCATTGCCCGGTATTCTGCCTCAACTGATGATCGAGCAACGACCGCTTGTTTCTTGCTTCGCCAGGTAATCAAATGTCCCCAAAATATGTGCAAAAACCACTGGTTGACCGTCGATCATCAAGGGAACCAACATAATCAGCATCATAATATGCCACCAATGTTGGAGCTGAAGATGAGATTTTGTATACCAGTTCTTGACCAGGAGCCGTTTTAAGGTATCTGAGAATGTGTTCAATGACCTGAAGATGAGATCTTCGAGGGGAATGTATATACCGACTGACAATACCAACAACGAAGGAAATATCTGGTCTGGTTACCGTGTGGTAGATCAATTTTCCAACAAGACGACGATAGTATTCTGGATTTTGGAGTAGGAGATCTGAGTCAGATGCCTGAGCGCACAACTTGTGATTTACATCCATTGGGGTGTCAATCGGCTTACAACCTGAATGGCTTGCATCATGAAGGAGGTCGATGCAGTACTTCCGCTGAGAGAGGACAAGACCATCTGGCTGTCAGGCAACCTCAAGACCCAAGAAGTATCGAAGGGGCCCCAGATCTTTTGTTTGAAATACAGAGCTCAGATGTAGTTTGACCTCCTGTATTCCTTTCGAGTCGTCTCTTGTAATTATGATATCGTCAACGTATACTAGCAGAAGAACCGTTCCCGTTGTTCTGCGACGAGTGAACAACGAGAAATCCGCCGATCTCCGAGTAAAACCAACATCTCGAAGGGCCTAACTAAACTTGTCAAACCACGCCAGCGGGGATTGTTTGAGACCATACGGGCCTTCACAAGACGACAGACCTGAGATTCCCCCGTGGTCTCAAACCCGGACGGTTGTTGCATATAAACTGTTTCCTGGAGATTGCCATTCAGAAAGGCATTCTTAATATCTAGTTGGAGTAAGGGCCACCGACGATGGACATCCACAGAGATGAGAACTCGAACGGTGTTGAGTTTGGCCACCGGAGAAAAAGTTTCTTCATAGTCGAGCCCCTGTTGTTGGGTGAAGCCACGAGCCACCAAACGAGCTTTCAGACGGTCAATCGTCCCATCAGCAACATGTTTGATGACAAAGACCCACTTACACCCAACCGGTTTCTGACCCGGAGGAAGGGGTACGAGAGTCCATGTCCGGTTGGCTCAGAGAGCAGTCATTTCCTCCTCCATGGCGGCCCGCCAGCCAGGATGTTGGAGCGCCTGCTGCATAGAGTTAGAGACCGAAACCGAGGAAAGATAAGTAACAAATGTGTGAAGGTGGGGAGAAATGCGATGCAAGGAGACACAGTTTGCCAGAGGATGAACAGTGGAGGCCGGTACCTGATCAGCAGGGCGCGGAGTAGCCGAGGTCGAGGCTGACTGCAGAGGGGCAACAGAATTGGAAGGGCGACGAGTGTAGACACGGATAACAGGCGGCCTGGAGGGCGCAGGAGCCGGAGTAGGTGGGACCGGTGGTAGAGGTGTAGTAACAAGGATAACAGGTCGTAGGAGGAGTGACAGGAGAGTTGTCGGTGTGAGAGGAGTGGGTAAAGGAGCAGAGAAGAACGGTTGATCCTCCCGGAAGGTAACATCAGCAGAAACAGAGACCTTGCAGGTAGCGGGAGAATAACACACATAGCCTTTCTGCTTATGCGAATAGCCGACGAAGATATGTTTAGCCTCCCGGGGATCCAACTTGTTCGAGGACGGGCCCAGTCGGTGGATGTAGCGGGTGCAGCCAAAAATGCGAAGCAGGAGAGGGAAGGCCGGAGTAGAGGGAAACAGTATGCTGAACGGAGTAGCATTGTGGAGGACGGAGGAAGAGAGACGATTGATAAGGAAGCACGCAGTGAAGACCACAAAGTTCCAGTAAGGTTTGAGAACATGCATTTGAAGCATGAGGGAGCGGGCAACATCAAGTAAGTGTCGGTTCTTTCGTTCGGCAACGCCGTTTTGCTGGGGTGTGTAAGCACATGATGTTTGATGAATAATCCCGAATTCAGAGCACAAAGCCGCAAAGTCGTGGCTAGTGTATTCGCGAGCATTATCGGTGCGCAATGTTTTGAGGGTGGTGTGGAATTGCGTACGGGTTTCAAGGACAAAGGCCCGAAAAACACGGGGAAGCTCGGTGCGATCACGAATTAAGTAGAGACACGTCGTGCGAGAGTAATCATCAAAAAACGTAATAAAGTAGCGATAACCAGAAATACTAGTAATTTTAAAAGGATCTCAAACATCTGAATGTACTAAGTCAAAAAGAGCAGTCCTCCGGGTACAATGTGCAGAAAAAGAAGAGCGCGGCTGCTTGCCGAAGCTACAAGACTCGCACTGAAAAGGGTGAAGAGATATATCAGGAAGAGCTCTCTGGAGGACCGGGAGAGGGGCATGCCTAAGACGTCCTTGCCACTCACTGGGGGAGACAGAGGATAGGACGGTGGGATAGTCATCGAGAAGGTAGAGCCCATTCCACAGTATGTCTTTACCAATGGTAGTCCGCGTCCGCCGATCCTAGATGAAAAATGAAGAGGATGTGAATATAACAGAGCAATCTAAATCATTAGTAAGGCGACCAACAGAAAGTAAATTGAACAAGGAGCTCAGAACATGAAAAGCCGAGCGAAGCGAGATCAATGGGTTGAGAGAAGATCAGCCGAGCCGGAGACTTAAACCGTCTCCCCATTTGCCACGGTGATACATTTCAGATGAGGAGAATCTGAGTACTGGGGTGGCCGTAGCGAGGTAATGACACCCAAGTCCACGATCTAGCGTGGACTGGTGGACAAACAAACAGTACCTGTGTAAGGCGATGGAGGCAGAGGGTGGGTTGAGAAGCCCTTGAAGTTGCTGGAGCTGGAGACGAACTGCCTCAAGGTCAAGAGGGGCGGCAGAGAATGTGTCAGCAACAACAAGGGCCGTCAGACGAGGAGGATAACCATTCTTCCTGTAGCAGGTCGCCTCAAAGTGGCCGTCTTTTCCGCAGTAGGAACATTTCGGCCGACCCCGACCACCGCGCCCCCGGCCCCTCGATCTCGAACGTCCACCACGAGCGGAGGTAGGTGGGGGAAGTAAGGGGGGAGGTGTCTGCTGAAGAAAGGTCGAGGGGGAAGGCGCAGAAGTATCCGAACGAGGTGAAACACGGAGGAGCATGGAGCACACATCAGACAAGGACGGTATGGTGGAGGAAGCCAAAACCTGAGTTCGAATACTCTGAAGGTGAGGCGGAACACGAGCCATCATTATGGCAATGCAGACGGTCTCCTTCTGAGCTCGCTGAGTAGCATGATCATTGGTAGACGGTTGATGCTGGATCCAGGCCTCAGCAAGAGTCTTGGCGCGAGCGACAAAGGAGGTCATGTCCGAAGCCCCCCCAGTGTCGAGAGCCAGAAGATCAGTTAGGATGTCATAGAGATGCTGGAGACTGTCTTTGCCCGAGTACAAAGAATGCAACTCATCCCACATAGCCTTGGCCGTTTCGTGATACATGATCATCTGATAAGGTTCTCCATCCAGGGAATTGAGGAGCCATGTCTGAACACGGCCATCATTTCTGAACCAGTCGTCAGTAGGAGGAGCCTGAATGAGGTGAGGCAAAAGCCCCTTGGCCTGAAGAACCCGTCGAACAGAGTGTACCCGAGTGATAAAATTCTTCTTCCCAGAGAGGGAAATGGTGGTGATCCACAGCTCATCACGGATGTCAGCCGGATAAGCCGGGCGGTCTGCAGGCAGAGTAGCCTCCTTGCCGGTGGAGTCAACGGAAGAGCCCATAGAAGCAGGAGGCAAGCCGCAGCGACTAGGGAAGAGACTGCTCAGCAGGAGGCAAGTCGCAGCGAGTAGGGAAGAGACCGTTGCGGGTAGCAGGAGGTAAGTCGCAGCGACTAGGAAAGAGACCACTCAGTAGGCAGGCCGGGAACTCTTACACGACAAGGCCGCATCGGATCAGAATACACATCGGGCAGTCACAACGACAATAACAACGACCAAGGAGAGGGAGGCCGCAAGGTAGAAGAGAGACGAGCTGTTTGGAACAGTCTGCAGCGGGCTGACCAGTAGGTCCCAAGCGAGAAGAGCTGGGCGGAAAGGCAATCTGCGACTCTGAGGCAGATCGCAACGAGCACGGGAAGAGAATCCGTGACGGGTACGCTATCCGCGGCGGATAAAAACAGACCACAACGAGCAAAGGGAAAAACCCCGCAGCGGGAAGAGAGAGCAGGGGAAAATAGGTCGTGGCGACCTGAAGCAGACCGCAGTGAGAAGGACAGTTTGCGGCGACCTGAAGCAGTTCGCGGCGACCTGAAGGCAAGAGCCCGTGGACCCCACGAGACAGAGACAAGGCTATAAGAAGCCCGAAGAAGAGGAAGGTGAAACCACGGAGGGGAGAGAGAGCGGTTAGAAAAGGAGCAATCCGCAACAGCCATGAGGCTACGACGGTCAGAGAGAATGGCGGATAGAAAAAGAGCAGTCCGCAGAACTGACGGCTAGAAAGTTCAGTCCGCAGGAAGCACATGAAAGGAAGAGACCGAACCGGTCTGAAGAGACGTGAGGCCCAGAGAAATCCCTATAAAGGGAGAGAGAAGGGAGGGAAGAGACGACTAACAAAGGAGAGACCGCCCAGATAGGGAGTGAGACAGGAAACAAATTAACCTCAAGGGGTGCGGTTAGAGAGGAGAAGAGGCGGCTAACAAAGGAGAGACCGCCCGGAAAGGAAAACCGCAGAGATGGTTGCGGTTAGAAATTCAGAGACCGCACAGAGGGATCGCTGGCTCTGATATCATGTTGAAAGAGCTCAAAAATTTGTATGTATTGCTTGTGTAACTAAATACAATGAGAGAATACAAATATATAGGAGGAAGAAGGTGAGAAGAAATCCTATACAAGATGCGGGACTAAGAAAAGAAGAAGGAAATACAATAAAAATGGGTTCAATAATGAGCTCTTTACATGAGCTTTTCTAACACATTTAAACCTTGTCCTCTTTCATTAATTTGGCTTCAATTCTCTTGAAATATTTTGATTTTGTACAGTTCATTGGCGGGCGATTGATCTTTGTGGAGATTGCGAAAGCCAAACCTGATGTTGGCGGCGGGTAAAAGAGAAAAAAAAATGTAAATTTCTATTATTTTTTCTCCCCCAAAGTCCTCATATGAGTGACAGAATACTTGTTGAAGACATTTATTTGCTATTTAGGTGAGAGTTAAATGATTTGGTTACTGTTGATCAGAAGATTGAAAATGCTATTCTTTTTGCGAAAAATTGTTCTGAGTTAGGGCTGATATCGAGTCGAGTTCGAGCGATTTTGGCTCGGCTCGAAATCGAAATTTTCGACTCGAACTCGGCTCGAAATCGATTTCGATTCGAGTCGTCTCGACTCGAAATGACTCGATTCCGAGTCGGCTCGAAATCGAATCGAGTCGGCTCGAAATCGAATCGGGTTGGCTCGAAATCGAATCGGGTCGACTCGAAATCGAATCGAGTCGACTCGAAATTGAGCAATTTTTCGTTTTATTCCTAGTTTGCTCAAAATTAAATTGGGCAACCTATAAATTTAGCAAATGAAACACTTAAAGTCTTCATTCTTTTTATTTAAATATAATTTTTTTTATTTTTAATCTTAAAATAAGAATATATTAATAAATACATAATTTTTTTAATTAATTCGAGTTGATTCGAGTCATATTTCGAGCGATTCACGGCTGGCTCGAAATCGACTCGAAATCAGATTCGAGTCAAATTGAATCGACTCAAATTGAGTCGAATCAATTTTAACCGATTCCGATTCGACTCAATTTTCGAACGCTTTTCGAGCGACTTTCAAGTTTCGAATAATATGCTCAGCCCTTGTCCTTAAGAAGGTACTCTATTGAGTTGAGGATTGTTATGCTTGAGGGTGGCTCTGCCCTTGTCCTTAAGAAGGTACTCTATTGAGTTGAGGATTGGTCTGTTATTGGACATTCATTTCCAGTTCAGTGTTACTCCAAGCCTTTGGATCTTTTTGCATCTACTGCGAGGCTAGAAAATATGCGATCTTGCCAAAAATGAGAACCCAATTGTGAATTGTGATAAATTTTATGAATCAAAGTTCTTTTTTTGCAGTTTCTATGATGTTGAAATTGATTTTGGTGCACCAAAAATTTCAGGGGTCCCTCTGGGAAAAAAATATTGGGACTGTTATTCAGTAGAAGAGAAACAGTGCATGTTTACATTGTTGGCAAGGTTTGTTCAGTTGTTTTTAACATATGTATTATTCTTAAATATAATTGATGTTATATATTTATACTATATTAAAAAGAAATATGATCGGCCTATAAATAGCATTTCCACAAAAATCCTAAGCCATCAGATATGACCACAAAAAATATAAACCGTTTGATTTTAAAGCTAAATCTAACCGAGCACTCGTAAACCCGCAATCTTCTCCATCTCACGCCGCCTCCTTCCTGATCCCAACCCTCGCTCCCCCTGCTCTCTCTGATACCCTATCCCAACCCCTCCCTCTTCATCAAAGTTGCGCGACAACCTCCCCCTCCCTCTTCATCACAGACACGCGGGCGCCATTCGAACGCTCGTCTCTCCCTCTCCCACAACTTCGCGATTTCCACGAGGACAGAGCTTTCGTACCGTTGCCGCCCCCGCGGAAGCTCCAATACGGGGACAGTGCCCTTGCACCCTCTCCTTCCAGTGTTTCGTCTCCTTCCACCAGGTCGCAAGCATCTTCCTCCCAGGTCGCAAGCATCTTCCTCCCAGGTCGCAGCCATCTTCCTTGATTTGCCTATCATCGGCGTCTACTTTCTTGGCCTCTAGGTCTTCTATTTGCAAGGTAAATGATTGCGCCTTCTCTTCTGTTGCTCGGGATTCTACCATCCCCAGATACTGAATCTGCTAGAACATCTAGAAGATAACTTACATAAACAATATGTACAATTCTTGCTGATCTGAATGCCGCTGTTGTTTGCGCCAGCCACCTACCACATCGAAATTGCAAAAGCAGCCTGGCTCCCTCCTCCTTACAGGTTGGGCATCTACACTTACTATCTGATCAGAGTTTCTGAATTACAATTGCTGCATGTCATACCCTAAACTCTGTTGGGTACATTGGTTCAAATGTACCTGATTTGAAGAAGCCTCACCCAACTCAATGATATACATCAAAATGTATTTGATGTGTTTTGAGTTTACTTGTGCAGGCTAAGTTTTTACAGGAAAGAAGAAAAAGTTTCTAAGTCCATGTGTCGACACCAAGGAGCAAAGTGTCGACACTTAAAAAGACTTGTGTCGACACCTAGGCAATCAGTGTCGACACTTGGAGTCATTGTGTCGACACCAGGGATGCTGAGTCGACACCAGACAGAAAGTGTCGACACAAGGAGCTGTGTCGACACTCAGTGAAGAAAAGTGCAGTGAAGCAGTGTCGACACTTAGCAGTTGTATCGACACCCAGTGAAACTGTGTCTACATCAAAGAGTGTCGGCACTTGGAGGCTGTGTCGATACTCAGCAAAAGTCAGCAGAGACTAAGTATAAGTGTCGACACCCAGAAGAATGTGTCGACACACAGCAGAAGAGTCAACACTTGAAGTAAGTGTCGACACCCAGAACAATGTGTCGACACTCAGCGGAAGACTCAACACTTGAAGAAAGTGTCGACACAAGGAGCTGTGTCGACACTTAGCAAAGTTCAAGAATATTCTAAGTACAAGTGTCGACACTAAGGAGATGTGTCGACACTCAGCCATAGTCTCAACAGAAGAAGAATGTGTCGACACAAGGAGCTGTGTCGACACTCAGCAAGTATCAACACTGAAGACATGTGTCGACACCAAGAAGAAGTGTCGACACTCAGCGAGTTCAACACATGAAGATGTGTCGACACAAAGGTGTTGTGTCGACACTTAGAAGAATTCAGCAAAATACTGAAGTACAAGGACTTGTGTCGACACACATTATCAGTGTCGACACATGAAGAAGAAACAGTGTCGAGATATAAAAAGTACAACACAAGGAGTTGTGTCGACACCTTGTAGACTAGTGTCGACACTTAGACAACTTGTGTCGACACTTGGTCTATAAGTGTCGACACTTAAAGACAGACAGTCTCGACACTTTTAGACAGTTACAGAATTTTCAAGAACTGACTGGATGACTTGACAGCTGCCATTCCAGCCGGTCTACTGCACCTGTCAGAGTTGTTAGAATTCAGTTATGAACCGGACCAGCCGGTTACCATGAAGAAGGCCAATAAATAGGCTTATACTGTCTACAACAGAGGTTGATCATGTGATTGTCCAAGTTGTTCAAGTGATTAATATACAAAGAAGATCTAGCTATTCCTTGAAAAATCTAGTGAAGATCTAAGAAGTTGTAGAGAGAGAGCTTCATCCAAGAAATCAGTCATTGGAACCAGACTGAGAAGAAGAGTTCAGATTTATTCTGAATCTTAAGTAGCAGAGATCAATGATCAACTGCAGAAGAGGTCAATCTTATTGTGTTCTACATTCAAGAAGTTTTGAAGAAAGCCAAGTCAGATTGATTTCAGCTGAGTTCTTACAAGAACTCATTAAGAAACTCACAACACTTCTCTCTTTACTCTAAGTTGTTGAGTTAAAATATTTGTATTCATTTTATCTTGTAGGATCCTTAGGGATTTGAGTCTTGTAAGCCTGTAATTATAAAGGCTGAGTGTAGGGCTTAAGTGCCTGAGTGTAAGAGATTGAAATCTCTGAGTGTAGGCCTTGGTGGCTGAGTTAGGCCTTGGTGGCTGAGTGTAGGCCTTGGTGGCTGAGTGTAGGCTTTGTGAAGAAGCCGAGTTGTAGGGCCTTGAGCCTGAGGTGTAGGAACCTATTTTGGGTTCTGAGATAGTGGAGGAGTTTGGTCGAATCTAGTACACTGCTAGATAGGCGAAGGGGGAAAGTGGATGTACCCAAACCTTGGGGAACCACTATAAAACTGTGTGTCTACTGTGTGCTGTGATATTCTATGATTGCTGTGTGATTGCTGTGTACAAATAGATATAACTCAGATAAAATCTGATTGCTGCCTTAAAAAGTTAAAAAAAATTCAAGTCACCTATTCACCCCCCTCTAGGTGTTTAGGTACAATATCTTTCAAGTGGTATCAAAGCGAGGTTCCTCAAAAAGGGACATAACTGTCTGAGTAGATCCTGTTGGCAGATTCAGTTTAAGTCACATTACAAAATCAAGAAAATCAAGAACCATGGGTTCCACTGAGAACCACAAGGAACTGGGATCCATGAAGTTACTCATATGTAGAAAAGAGATCTTTGGTATCTGGAAGGAAAGGGTGAGACTTTTTATGGAAGCCTCAGACCCTAGGATTTATATCACAGTAAAAGAAGGACCATATGTGCCCATGAAGGTGTCAGTCTTAGATGCAAATCAGAGAACACCTAAGGATTTCTCTGAAATGACAAATGATGAAATTGTTCTAGCCACTATGGATAAGAGAGCTCAGAACATCAAAGAGAGTGTCATAGATGATGCAACTTTTCAGAATCTGATACACTGTAAGACAGCTAAAGAAATGTGAGATACTCTTATTGTGTATATAGAGGGTTTTGAAGAAGTGAGGCAAGACAGAAAATCCTTGCTAAACCAAGAATATGAAAGTTTTAGACAAGGTAAGGCTGATAGCATAACTGAGTGCTATAAGAAGTTCTACAGGATTGTGAATGAGCTCATGTCCTATGGCAGAGAGTTCAGTAATTATGAACTCAATGATAAGTTTCTAAGGTCCCTAACAAAAGATTGGGACACCAAGATCTGTGTCATTAGGGAAATGACAAAGTTGGGAGAAATTCCTCCACCAACACTATTTGGCAAACTGCTGTCCTATGAAATGCAGTTAATGGTAAGAAAAGAAGAGGAGAAATCAACAAGAAGTGAACATAAGGAAACGACAGTGGTCTTCAAATCAGAAGCCCCCAGAAAGTACAGGAGTAAGTCACCAACTCCACCTCCAAAGGTTGCTGAAACTGAGTCAGATGAGTCAGAAAGTAGAAAGTCTGAAAGCAGTGAAAGTGATGAGGACTTTGCTGCCTTCACAAGACATTTCCAGAAGTTCTTAAAGAAGGAAAAGTCTTTTGTTGCCAAAAAGGACAAGAGCCTGTCAGATATTTCTTCATCAGAAACTGAGTCAGATGCTGAGACATATATATGACTGTTTGCTGAGGAAGAAGAAGAAGAGTTCATTCAGATCATGAACTCAATATATGAACAAGAGGACAGTCAGTGCCAAGGACTAATGGCATTGACAGAAAGTGACAAAATCCTGGAGCAGCCAGGACCTAGTAAGTTACAACATTGTTCTTTTAGTTCAATTTCTTGTGCCAGTACAGAATCAGATTCATCATCATCAAGTGATGAGAGTGTATCTGAGTCTGAAGAGGATATTCATCAGTTGATAGATGAATATAAAGTTCTGTTGCAAGCTTATAATAAGAGCAAGTCCCTAGCCAAAAGTCAGGCAAAGGAAATTGCTAATCTCAAAGCTGCTGCAACTGATTTTGAGAAGTTGTTTGATCAAAAGCTTAATGAGATAGCCAGACTGAAGCACATAACTGTGATTCAGATGAGGACTATATCATTTAAGAATGATCAAATCAAAAGTCTGGAGATTAATCTTCAGAATAAGAAAGACTTAGTTGCTAGGTTTTCTAAACCTAAGTCAGTTCTACCCTTAATTGATGAATTTGTTCATCACAAAGGTAAAGCTGGACTGGGATTTACAAGACCTGCAAGGACTGTCATGTCCAAGTCCAAGGGCAAAGCCCCAACTCTCAACAAGTCAGTTGTAGATAAAACATCAAAGACAGTACCTAAGCAAAGGTACAATAAGTTTGAGTGTTGGTGCTGTGGCAAGGTAGGCCATTTTGCAATGGACTGTTGGCATAATGCTAGTGCCAAAGTGAGTAGCAAACTGCCTGTTGGAAAGCCTGCAGGTAGCTTTGTTAGGAAGCAAACTAACCAGTACCAAGGACCCAAGAATTCTTTGAGTTCTAAGGTTCACTAATCTATTTTGCAGGTGAGTCCAAGTGGTCATGCCCTAATATGGTACTTGGATAGTGGATGTTCCAGACATATGACTGGAACAAGGGGTTTACTAAAGGACTACACACCTATCAAGGATGGTCCAAAAGTCACCTTTGGTGGTTCTGAAAAAGGGATCATCAAGAGTTTTGGTAACATATCTAACTCCTTTATTACAATTACTCAAGTGGCCTATGTTAAAGGTTTGAAATATAACCTTATTAGTACAAGTCAATTGAGTGATGTAGGATATGACATCTCATTTATGAAAGATGCTTGTCATATCAGGAGATCAAATGATCAAGAGATCATTTTGACTGGTTATAGAAAAAGAAATGTCTATTGCTTAGACATTATGGTTGAGAACAATGGTTCTCCAGTATGTCTTGTAGCTGATGAGACAGTCTCTCATTGTGTCAAATGGCACAAGAGGCTAACTCATCTTAACTACAAGACAATTGACAAACTCTTTAGTAAAGAGCTAGTGAGGAATGGTCCTCAAGTTAAGTGTATTAAAGATGGAATATGCTCAGCTTGTCAAAAGGGCAAGCAGACTAGATCCACCTTTAGAAGCATTGAAAACAAAGATGCTGTGAGGTGTTTATACCTCTTGCATATGGATCTCTTTGGTCCAATGCCAGTTCACAGCCTAGGTAGGAAGGTCTATACCTTTGTAGTTGTAGATGACTACTCAAGGTTTTCTTGGGTGTTCTTCCTAAGACAGAAATCTGAAACACTCAGTGTCTTCTATAGCTTTGTTAAACAAATTCAGAATGAACTAAACAGTACAGTGGTCAAGATTAGAAGTGACCATGGTACTGAATTTCAGTCTGATAGCATGACAAAACTATGTGAAGAATTTTGGATATTTCAAGAGTTTTCTTCACCAAGAACACCTCAGCAAAATGACATTGCTGAAAGGAAGAATAGAACCTTGATTGATGCTGGTAGGACCCTAGTAAGTGATACAACACTACCAGAATATTTCTGGGCTGAAGCAGTCAATACTGTATGCCATGTTATTAATAGGACTACCATAACTAAAAGCCTCAACAAGACCCCCTATGAGGTTGTGAAAGGCAGGAAACCAAACCTATCCTACTTCAGGATCTTTGGTTTTAAGTGCTTTATACTTAACAATGGAAAGTCTTACTTGACTGAGTTTGCTGCCAAGTCCCAAGATGAAATTTTTGTTAGGTACAACAACAACAGTAAGGCTTATAGAGTCTACAACTTGTCTACTCAAGTTGTAGAGGAATCTGTACATGTAGTATTTGATGAAACTAGACTTGTTAACAATGAGTTGTCTAGTAGTATTTGCAGCCCCACAGGTATAACTGAGAAGTTGGGCAAGCTCACTATAGAAGGAGAACCTACAGCAAGACAGCAAGTAGAAGATAGTGGTTGCTGTCCAGGGGGAGTACTACATGTACCTAATGCAGAAGAAGTACAATGAGTATAGCAAGATGAAGAAGTTGAAGAAGTTCAACCTGAAGTCAGGATGCCTCCAGCCAATAAGCATCTAAGAGATCATCCAGCTGAACAAATCATTGGTGATCCAAGACAAGGGGTACAAACAAGGAGCAGAAATCTGAATGCAGCAATCTACTCCAGTTTTCTATCCCAAGTTGAACCAAAGAAGTTTGAAGAAGCCATCCTAGACCCTCATTGGATTGAGACAATGCAAGAAGAGCTGAATCAGTTCAAGAGATGCAAGGTCTGGGAGCTTGTTCCTAAACCTAAAGACCACAACATAATTGAGACCAAGTGGATCTATAGGAACAAGATGGATGAGCATGGAGTCATCATTAAGAACAAAGCAAGATTGGTTGCTAAAGGATATAGGCAGGAAGAAGGTATTGATTTTGATCAAACCTTTGCTCCAGTAGCCAGACTGGAAGCCATAAGGATGTTCCTGGCCTATGCAACCTTTCAAGGATTTAAAGTTTACCAAATAGATGTCAAGTCAGCATTTCTAAATGGTAATCTAAAAGAGGAAGTCTATGTGGAACAACCATCAGGTTTTGTTGATTCAACTCTACCTAATCATGTCTATAGACTTATGAAAGCTTTATATGTGTTAAAGCAAGCCCCTAGGGCTTGGTATGAAACTCTGTCTAGTTTCCTCATTGAGAATAAGTTCACAAGGGGGAAAATAGACAAGACTCTGTTCCTTAGGGAATCCAGAGGCAAAGTAATACTAGTCCAAATATATGTAGATGACATAATATTTGGGTCTACTGAAAATAGTCTTTGCAAAAAGTTTGCAAAACTAATGCAAGGACAATTTGAGATGAGTAGTATGAGAGAGCTTAAGTTTTTCTTGGGTCTCCAAGTAAGACAGACTGAGAATGGTTTATCCATATGCCAGTCTAAGTTCACCCTAGAACTCATAAGGAAGTATGGTATGGATTCATCCAGTACCATGAAGACTCCTATGGGGTCAAGTATGTCTCGTAGCAAGGATGATGCAGGGAAACCTGTAGATGAGTCTTTGTATAGAGGGATAGTTGGCTCCCTATTATATTTGACTGCAAGTAGACCAGATATCATGTATGCTACATGTGTCTGTGCAAGGTATCAAGCATGCCCTAAAGAGTCTCATTTGACAGCAGTCAAAAGGATATTGAGATATCTAAAGGGCACTCCTTATCTAGGCCTCTGGTACCCTAGGAATGAGGATTTTGAACTAACATGTTATTCAGATGCAGACTTTGCAGGATGCAAATAAGACAGAAAAAGCACAACTGGAACCTGTCAATTTCTAGGTGGAAGACTGATTTCATGGAGTAGCAAAAAGCAAACAAGTGTGACTATCTCCACTGCAGAATCATAATATGTGGCTGCAGGAAGTTGCTGTGCTCAACTTCTATGGATACAATATCAGCTTGAGGATTATGGATTTCAGGTAAGTAGAACTTCACTCTTTTGTGATTCTACAAGTGCTATATCAATTGCTCATAATCCTGTTTCTCATAGTAGAACTAAACATATTGAAATAAAATATCATTTTCTTAGGGAGCATGTAGAGAAAGAAGATATTTTACTAGAATATGTTAAAACAGATAATCAACTAGCTGATATGTATACTAAGCCCTTAGAAGAAACTAAGTTCAATAGGTTTAAAATTGAATAGGAATGATAAACTTAGAATAAGTTTATAGAAATGGCTAAGTCAAAAGGTGTCGACACACAGAGATATCTGTATCGACACAGAATAGTGGTGTCGACACTTCAGGAAAAATGTGTCGACACATCTAGGAAATTGGTGTCGACACTTCAGAAAATTAGTGTCGACACATGACAAGTAGATGTCGACACATCCAAGGTGGTGTCGACACTTAGGTTTTACTCAGAATTATCTAAGTAATGTCTCGACTAAATGTCGAGTTATGTGGTGTCGACACATAAACCAGTGTCGACACATATATTTGTTGACTAAACTTGTGTCGACACATATGTGTCGAGACATTATAAGTCAGTGTCGACACTTATCGACAGTGTCGACACAATTTAAGTTAGCTGACCCGCCTTTTCATCTTCAAACTTAGAAATGTATAAATAGGATTTTGCCTTAGTTTGTCGACACGCTTTCAAAAGTTTCGAGACCACACTTGTGTGTCGACACCTCTCTTCTCTCCAGTCAAATTCTTCAAACCCTAATGGCGTCAAAGCTCGAGGAGAACGTCAATGAAGGATACGAACTGGTGCGACAAGCGTTTGAGGATGCAGACCCAGAGATCAAGAACGTGATAACCCTAGTTGCAGACTCAGGGTTGGAATTTCTTGTTTCTGAACCCACAAAGATCTGGAAGAAGGAAGTACTGGAATTCCTTAATGGAGCAACCCTAGACGACACTGGATTCAAGATCAAGTCCAGGGTCCATTGTGAAAAGGTGAAGGTGTCACCTAAAAGTTTGAGGAAAGTACTACAGTTATCAAGAACTAAAGAAGAAGATGAAGTTACTGCTTCAAAGACCAGAGAAGCTCTAACTTGGTGTGGACTAGATTCTAAAATGAAAATTGGATCTGTTTTCAATAGAAAAGGCATGAACAGCCAAGGGAAATTCATGTCAGAAATTGTTGGCAAAGTGATTTTAAGCAAACCTGGAGGGCATGATAGGGTATCTGCCCATATGTTTAGCATTATGACCAGGATAATCTTCAATCTGAAAACTGACTAGTCTGTAGTGATCTTTGAGAAGATCAAGGAAAGCCTGAAGAAGCCCAACTTGGGCAGGATCTTAAGTCTATACCTTGCTGGAAGTATTCCAGAGGTAATGAGTCAAGCTGCTGGAACAAAAATAAATCATATGAGGAAAATTGATATGAGGATATTCTCTAGATGGGACAGGGTGTTGTCTAAGGAGATGCCAACCCCTGAGAAGATAATTCCTGAGAAAGTATCACCTCAAAAGAAGAAGAGGAAAACTGCTCCAGTGGCTCAGGTTTCCACTAGCAGCTCTGGTAGTGAAGAGCAAGTGGTCTTCACACCTGATGAGAATGAAGAAGGGACTGTTGAGAAGACTCCAGCTCAACAAGTAGTTGCTGAAAGGCAGGGGGAGCTACCATCAGCTAGCCCCTTACACCAGGATCAAATCCAGGGGGAGCCACTAGTTGTGGAAGAGCCCACTCCTCTTGAGAGTGAGCAAGCAACCAACATCATCTTTGAGGTAATCACTGAGCTTAATGCTTTAGTTTTCCCTATAATGGATAATGTATTGTCTGATTCCCTAAATTATGACAATCAGCAAACTCAGATTCATGGTCAAGTCCCAGATGTTGTCATGGAGGACACATCTGTTATAGTTCAAGATGTATCTGATCCAGTGGTTGATGAGCCCAGAATTTCTCTAGCTCATTCTACACAAGAGTTTACTATGGAAGATCTCTTCCTCAATCTAGATCAAGCTGACTTTGACAAGGTAACTGCTGCTGCTGAAGGGGAGAATGCTCCAGTTGAGGGGGAGCAAGTAGTACATGTTGAAGAGCCTGCAAGGCAAGAGACTGAGAAGGCACCAGAAGTGCAGAAGGAGTTACCTCAAAGCCCTAAGGAGAGGGTATATATTGCCAGCACCTCAGCTTCTGAAGATGAGGATGCTATAAGGGCAAAGAAAAAGAAATTTCAAGTATTCAGAAGGAGCCAGAGTTACAAAAAGGCTTTGCAAACAATAGCACCACAGCCTACAGTACAGTCTGCACCATCAATAGATTATAGTGCTCTTATGGTTGCTATGCAGATAAAGCTTGATGAGCACAGGCAAGCCATTGAAAAGTATGTAGATGAAGGACAGAAGTCTCTTCAATTTGACTTGGCCCAGGATATAAAGTCTATAAGATTTGAAATGAATCTTAATAAGAAGGAGATGACAGACTGCTTCCATAAGGGAGGGAATGCAGTGGTGTACTTGGCTACACATCAGGAGAAGATTAAAGTTCAAGTAGATGACATAGCACTGAAGCAGGGGTATGTTCTAGAGAACCAAATCAGAATGAATGACAATTTGACAGAATCTCATAATGCTATAGTCACAGAGATGAAGAATCTAGCTGCAGGGCAGACTCCAGCTAATGCTACAGCTAAAGCAGATTTTGACAAAACCTTCCAAGAGGAAATAACTGCTGTTAAGACTGTCATACTAGACTCTCAGAAGATCATTACTGACAAACTTCAACGGTTAAAGCCTTATTTTAAAGATGGAGTCAATTATTTGGATAACCAGGTTAGATTTCAAAAAGATGATGTAAGAGATCACATAGAAAGAGAAGTCATAAAGGGGGAGATCGTGTTAGTCAAGGCCAGCTCTGATCATGCTAAGTGGATATCTAATTCTATCAGAGCAACTCTTGGATATCCTCCTCTTTGTGATGATGATAATGTGGCAGAATCTGGAATTAATCCTGCATATCTAGGAGGGGAGCAACCTGAAGTGGCTCAAGTCATCTACCCTCCTCCAGATTTTGACATGATATATGCTGATATACAGTCCATGTATAGCCCACCTGGGGGAAAGGACAATGTCATTATAGAGAAAGTTATTCAGCCAATATCTGAAGCTATGCAAGAAGCTCTGCAGAAAGAAGAAGAGACTAGATTATCTAAAAAGAGGTTTAGGGAGCAAGCTGAACAGAGACCAGACTTTGAGCAGTGGAGCCCTACTTCAAGAAATATTATCTTAACTGCATGAAAAGCTGCAAAAGATAATATACAAGACAGAAATAAATGGTTTTCTGAACTTGAATGGAGGAAACATGAGTCAAGGCAAGAAGCAATTGTCCAATATAGAAGAAAGACCAAGATGGGAAAGCTACCTCCCACTGCCCAGGAGCCTAGCAAGTACTTTCCCAAGCCTTATCACTACTTTGAGAGGCAAAAGATCAAAGCAGAAGAGCAAAAGAAAAAGGACTTGAAAGGCAAGAAGCCTGCTGATGCTGAAGTTGCTGAAGCTCCAATTCAAGCCAAAATACAAGCTGGAAAAGGGATAGTGATCAAGGAGGCTGAACAAAAATAGAATAGACTTTTTTTCAGTTTACAATTGTAATCTTGTGTTTTTCAAACACTATGTAAAACTTTTGTATTATGAATATTACAAAGTTGAGAGAACAATATGATGTGTTTTAAATCTATTTCATAATTGTTCTGAGATGTTATCTGTATATGCATGTTTGTTTAATACATGTGATGTTCTTTCCTGATTACATAATCCTGCTTTACATCATTTTGTAATTTTATTATGAATGGTGTATATCATTGACTAAGGGTTATGACTTCTCCAAATAGGGGGAGATTGTTGGGTACATTGGTTCAAATGTACCTGATTTGAAGAAGCCTCACCCAACTCAATGATATACATCAAAATGTATTTGATGTGTTTTGAGTTTATTTGTGCAGACTAAGTTTTTACAGGAAAGAAGAAAAAGTTTCTAAGTCCATGTGTCGACACCAAGGAGCAAAGTGTCGACACTTAAGAAGACTTGTGTCGACACCCATGCAAGCAGTGTCGACACTTGGAGTCATTGTGTCGACACCAGGGATGCTGAGTCGACACCAGACAGAAAGTGTCGACACAAGGAGTTGTGTCGACACTCAGTGAAGAAAAGTGCAGTGAAGCAGTGTCAACACTTAGCAGTTGTGTCGACACCCAGTGAAACTGTGTCTACATCAAAGAGTGTCGGCACTTGGAGGCTGTGTCGACACTCAGCAAAAGTCAGCAGAGACTAAGTATAAGTGTCGACACCCAGAAGAATGTGTCGACACACAGCAGAAGAGTCAACACTTGAAGTAAGTGTCGACACCCAGAACAATGTGTCGACACTCAGCGGAAGACTCAACACTTGAAGAAAGTGTCGACACAAGGAGCTGTGTCGACACTTAGCAAAGTTCAAGAATATTCTAAGTACAAGTGTCGACACTAAGGAGATGTGTCGACACTCAGCCAGAGTCTCAACAGAAGAAGAATGTGTCGACACAAGGAGCTGTGTCGACACTCAGCAAGTATCAACACTGAAGACATGTGTCGACACCAAGAAGAAGTGTCGACACTCAGCGAGTTCAACACATGAAGATGTGTCGACACAAAGGTGTTGTGTTGACACTTAGAAGAATTCAACAAAATACTGAAGTACAAGGACTTGTGTCGACACACATTATCAGTGTCGACACATGAAGAAGAAGCAGTGTCGAGATATAAAAAGTACAACACAAGGAGTTGTGTCGTCACCTTGTAGACTAGTGTCGACACTTAGACAACTTGTGTCGACACTTGGTCTATAAGTGTCGACACTTAAAGACAGACAGTCTCGACACTTTTAGACAATTACAGAATTTTCAAGAACTGACTGGATGACTTGACAGCTGCCATTCCAGCCGGTCTACTGCACCTGTCAGAGTTGTCAGAATTCAGTTATGAACCGGACCAGCCGGTTACCATGAAGAAGGCCTATAAATAGGCTTATACTGTCTACAGCAGAGGTTGATCATGTGATTGTCCAAGTTGTTCAAGTGATCAATATACAAAGAAGATCTAGCTATTCCTTGAAGAATCTAGTGAAGATCTAAGAAGTTGGAGAGAGAGAGCTTCATCCAAGAAATCAGTCATTGGAACCAGACTGAGAAGAAGAGTTCAGATTTATTCTGAATCTTAAGTAGCAGAGATCAAGGATCAACTGCAGAAGAGGTCAATCTTATTGTGTTCTACATTCAAGAAGATTTGAAGAAAGCCAAGTCAGATTGATTTCAGCTGAGTTCTTCCAAGAACTCATCAAGAAACTCACAACACTTCTCTCTTTACTCTAAGTTGTTGAGTTAAAATATTTGTATTCATTTTATCTTGTAGGATCCTTAGGGATCTGAGTCTTGTAAGCCTGTAATTATAAAGGCTGAGTGTAGGGCTTAAGTGCCTGAGTGTAAGAGATTGAAATCTCTGAGTGTAGGCCTTGGTGGCTGAGTGTAGGCCTTGGTGGCTGAGTGTAGGCTTTGTGAAGAAGCTGAGTTGTAGGGCCTTGGGCCTGAGGTGTAGGAACCTGTTTTGGGTTCTGAGATAGTGGAGGAGTTTGGCCGAATCTAGTACACTGCTAGATAGGCGAAGGGGGAAAGTGGATGTACCCAAACCTTGGGGAACCACTATAAAACTGTGTGTCTACTGTGTGCTGTGATATTCTGTGATTGCTGTGTACAAATAGATATAACTCTGAGATAAAATCTGATTGCTGCCTTAAAAAGTTAAAAAAAGATTCAAGTCACCTATTCACCCCCCCTCTAGGTGTTTAGGTACAATATCTTTCAAACCCTAATACCCTAAACGCTAAATTCTAAATCCTAAAACCCTAAATCCTAAAACCCTAAACACTAAACCCAAAACCCAAAATCCAAAACCCTAAATCCTAAATCCTAAATTCTACATCTCTCTATTTCAATGCTTTGAAACTAAGGCTCTGTTTGAGACAGCTATGCTCATGAATAATCTCTACTTAAAACGCAAAAAAACAGTTTTTCAGTTGTTTGTTTGTGCAGCTTATAGTAAATCACTTATTTTAAAATGGATGATAAGCTGATTTTTCATAAGCTATCTGGGTCCAGCTTATGATTTCTCATAAGTGCTTATCACTTAAAAAACTCAAAGTTGCTTTTTTCGCCCGGGCGTGATTTTTTCGCAAAGGTGCGATTTTTTCGCCAGAGCTCATATTTTTTGCCCGAGGGCGTATATTTCGCCTGTGCGCGATTTTTTCGCCCGTGCGTGAATTTTCCACCCGGGCGCGAGTTTTCCGCCCGTGTGCGAATTTTCTGACCCGACGCAAATTTTTCGCCTGGGTCCGTTTTTTCCACCCGTACGAGGTTTTTCGCTCGGGCGCGATTTTTTCGCCCGGATGCGGATATTTCGCCCGGGCGGAAATATTTTCGCTCGGGATCTATTTTTTGCCCGGGCGCGAATTTTTTTGTCGGGGCGAGACTTTTTCCGAACGGACGCGATTTTTTCGCCCGGGAGCGATTTTTCCGCCCTGGAGCGATTTTTTCGCACGGGGGCTATTTTTTCGCCCGGATGCGATTTTTCGCTCGACTGTGATTTTTTCGCCCGACAACGATTTTTTTCACCCGAGCACGAATATTTTGCCCACGAGCATTTTTTTCGGCAGTACGCGATTTTTTTGGCAGAATGTCTTTTTTCGCTTCGGTGCAAAAATATCCCGTGCGAGCAAAAATATCCGTCCAGGCAAAAATATCGCGTCCGGGCAAAATATCACGCCCATGCAAAAAATTCACTCACAGGCGAAAAATTCGCGTCCGATAGATATTTGCGCCCGGACGAAAAATTCGCGCCCGTGCGAAACATTCGTGCCCGGTCAAAACATTCACGCCCAAATATCGCGTGCCAGCAAATATATTGTGTTTAGGCAAAAATATCGCGTCCGGCTAAAAAATTGGCCCTCGGGCGGAAAATTCGCGCCCGGGCAAAAATTCGTGCCCGGGCAAAAATTCGTGCCCGTGCAAAAATTCGCGTCCGGGCGAAAATTTGCGCGCGGGCGAAAATTCGCGCCCGGGCGAAAATTCGCGCCCGGGCGAAAATTCGTGCCCGAACCAAAAATTCGTGCCCGGGCGACAATTCGCGCCCGGACAATTCGTACCCGGTCGGAAAATTCTCTTCCGGGCGAAAAATTTGCGTCCGGGCAAAAAATTTGCGCTCATGCGAAAAAAAGCTTCCGGGTGAAATAACCGCGCCCAGGCGAAAACTTTACGCCCGGGCGACACATTTGATCTCGGGCGGCAAATTCGCCCCCGGGCGAAAAAACCACATCAGTGTGAAAAAACCTCGCCCAGGTGAAAATACCGCGTCCGGAAAAAAAACCGCGTCCGAGCGAAATATTTACGCTCAGACGAAAAAATCGCGATCGGAAGAAAAAATCGCGCCAATGTGAAAAATTCGCACCCTTGCAAAAAAAATTTGTCTGAATGAAAATTCCGTCCAGACGGAAAAAAATGTGTCCAAATGAACAAACTTTTACGAATGAATGAAATTTTAGATAAACACTTATAGACAAACTATCCAAACAGTGTACTGCTTATTCATCATTGTTTTTATAAAATCTCTTTCAAAAGATCAATTTTCCATAAGCAGCTTATTCATCATCATAAGTTGTCCCAAACAGAGCCTAATCCTTCTACCTCTATTTATAGATTAGGGACAAGTAATGAGCGCTTAATGATCTTCTATGCACAAATAAAATTCAAAAAATTAGAAATAAAATAAGAAAATTCCTAGATCCACGTCCCGCTCTATACGAGTGATCTTGATCTTCGCTGGTGGTTCCTTAGTGTGCGCGAGTAGACCCTCACGGGCCGCGTGACATGATTCCCATCAACTCCCTTGGCCTAAAACATTCATCTTTGATGAGTGAAGATGATCGTACTGGTGTCAGAGGTCGGGGATGGTCGAAGACATGATTAATTAATTAGCATATGGTGTTGATAGCTAAGTATCAAGAAATCTTGGGAACATGCATTTAAAAGCCAACAACCAAGTTGCAGCTCAGGATTATTCTATTTGCCGACAATCAACTTGCTTCAGGTTTGCCTTTCCCCAGGGCATCAATGTTTTGAGAAAAATACATTCAGGTTTGCTGTCCACTGATTTCACATTGTGGTGTTTTAGCTGATGGGGTTTTCTTGCTTCAGTTTTCTCAGCACTTTATGTGCTTGCACTTTCAGTGTTGTTGGAGCACTGTGAATATAGGTGGATAGACAATTGCACTTTCAACATGTCTTGCCAACTGCTGACTTGAATGTGTTCAATTTGTAAATCTGTTTGTTCATTGACTTGAATTTGGTACAATTTATAAATATGTCTGTTCATGTTCTGCAGTGTCATTAGAAATAGTGTTTGTAGCAATGCTTTCATGCTTTCATATAGGAGCAAAAGTTTTCTGCTCAAATTTTGATGAACAAATAAATACCATAAAAATGTATTTGATGTTATGGAATAGTTAGCTCATACTTGGTGGATAGTCCGATCACCCCTAAACCTTAAATCTTAAATTCTAAACACACATGCATAATGATGATGACACAGTAAATTTTAAGTTTGGAGTTGTGACACACCACGAATGATGTCGCCTCCCACGACGAATGTTTCCTCCCATGACGAATGTCGTCGCCCACGACGAATGTCGCCGCCCACGACAAATGTTGTCGCCCACGATAAATGCCGCCCCTCACGCCATTGCACTCACGTAGGGTCGGAGGCCCGTGTCTGTCTGACGACAAATGTCGTCCCCGCGGCAAATGTTGCCTCCCATGACAAATGTCGTCCCCAAGACAAATGACGCCTTCACGACAAATGTCGTCTTAATGACAAATTTCTCCCCTACGATAAATGTCGCCTCCACAACAAATGTTGCACCATTGACAAATGTCTCCCCACGACAAATGTACCCCCACGACAAATATTCCACGACAAATGTCGTCCCGGCGACAAATGTCGCTCTCACGACAAATGTCGCCCCAACGACAAATGTCACCCCCACGCCGTTGCGCTCGCATAGGGCCGAAGGCCCGTGCCTGTCACTCGTGTATAGACACACACAAACAAGTAACAGTGCACGAGGGTCCCCCTGTGCATCGCGCGACAGTACCTGGCGCCCCAGGCGGGCTTCGCCAGCCTGGAGCGGTTCTTAATAAAAAAATTTTATCATGTAATTTTTAATATTTTTATTTAATTTTAAAACAAAAATTCTATCCTTTTGTAATTTTACCATGACATTGGTCGTGGGCGGCAATATTTGTCGTGGGTGGCGATATTGGTTGTGGACGACAACAATGGTCGTGGGAGACAACATTGGTCCTGGGCGGTGATATTGGTCTTGGACGGCGACATTGTTCG
Organism: Platanthera guangdongensis; assembly: GCA_039583875.1. Lineage (NCBI taxonomy): Eukaryota > Viridiplantae > Streptophyta > Magnoliopsida > Asparagales > Orchidaceae > Platanthera > Platanthera guangdongensis. Next base: position 46,227,270 of record CM077157.1, on the reverse strand, counting down.
TGAGCAACGACATTATTTGTAGGCGGCGACATTGTTCAGAGGCGGCGACATTCATCGGGAGGGGCCGAAATTCGTCTGAGGGGCATAAAAATAGGCTCCTTTTTGGCAGCATTTTTTGCAAACTGCCACAAAAAAGGGTGGTCGTTGCGGAGAGGCTCCAAAAGAAAAAAAGTTCAATCCCTGAAATTTTCTTATGAAAAACATGCAAAAATGGAGGTGTTTTCCCTACATGATATGATATGATCCAACGTATGTACAATCACTCTGCCAAAACTGAATAAGATTCAGCGCACAATAAACATTATTAGAAAACAAACGGATAAACATGTCTATTATCTAAGCATATATAGAAGGAAGTATAAATATGAAGGAACTAATTGCAGGAAGTATTATGTAGGAACTAATTTCAGGAACTGTAAATATAAAGGAACTATTATGCTTATGGAAGGAACTAATTGCATCAGACAATATAGCTAAGAATAGGAAGGACCTAATTGCATGGATAACTCATACGAAGAAATTGAAGAACTGACTTATGTCAATATTAGGTTTAACTGTGAGTTGTTGATAAGAGAATCCATGCTATTATATATCTGTTCCTTAAAAGAGACAACCATATCAAGAGCACATTTGTAAAATATGGCATTTGAGAGTTGCATAGTCTCATTATAAACATAATGAAAGAAAGTAACCATAAAAACAGTCAGTGCTCGATGCATCGCTGCGGTCTGCGCCCGCATGAAGGCCATTATATAACAATAATTATAATGAAATCATAATTTAACAGTTCTTGCACATTTATGTGAGTCAAAGAAAACATATTTTAATAGAAAAAATAATTAATAATGTCATCCTGCCTGCTAACAGCAGGCAGTTAGCAGGCGGGATGACATAGCTGCATAAACTAATTCATTTGAGCAATTCATTTGAGCAAAGAAGTTAATCAAACTTTTGGAGAAACCAAATTCATTTGAACAATTCATAGCTGCATAAACTAACTTGTTTAGGAAATGAGAATGAAATATCCGTTATCTTCTCTTTGAAGAGCACAGAGTTCACCCCCAATGAAGAACTGCAACAGTAATGCATCCAAATATATTTGCATTTAATAGCCAACTTTTAAAAATGTGCTTTCAAAAAAATCAGGAGCAGATAAGAGAACTCTCACAGAATCTTGAATTTGAAGACTCCTAATAATCGGAAAATGAGGGGAGGAAACTGTGAAAATGGCTTGGATACCTTATTTTCGATGAGGAAGAGGAGCAGCAGCGGCTGGAGCTTTGATTTGGGATACGTTGTTTTGGAAGAGGGAGAGCGGTGACCGCGGCATGGGCTTCGTCTCTTGAATCTCTTGGAGACCGGATCCAGGCCGTCGAATGTAGAGGAGGCGCACGCGAGGTGCAAGGGTTGCCGAAGAAAGGAGCGGCAGTGGCTGAAGAGGAAGAGCAGGGGTAGCGGGAGAGAGTCGAAGGTGAGAGAAGTGACAGATGCAGGAAATTTTTCCTGTGTGGGCGGACTTACAAACTTGAAGAAAATTTATTTCGCGAAAAATATGACAGTAAAAATGTAAAATATTCCTCTTCTCTAAGTTGTTAACCAGTTTATAAAAAAATTTAAAATATTAGACAATGTAGGGCTCCTCGGTGGACATCTTTTTGCTCTGGAGCCAAGTCCCGAGTTTTCTCTCACTGTCCGGCCCTCACCTAGCTGACAGGGTAGGGGTTCTCGGTGAACATCTTTTTGCCCTGGAGCCAAGTCCCGAGCTTTCTCCCACTGTCAGGCTCTCACCTAGCTGACAGGATAGGGGTACTCGGTGGACATCTTTTTGCTCTGGAGCCAAGTCCCGAGCATTCTCCCACTGTCAGGCTCTCATCTAGCTGACAGGGTAGGGGTCCTCGGTGGACATCTGTCAAATGTATAAATTCAAAACTTAAAAGAACTAACTGTAATCTACTACATGAAAAGGTATTTATAAGGAAGTAAGTTTGCGACCTCAAAGTTTTTTTTACTTGAAGAAAATTGAAGAGCAATGACTTTTTACAAGAACATCCTCATATCACACATAAGAAATCCCTCTTGAGTGCCCTATCAAACCAAAGAAAAGAAACATGACACATGAGAATGTATCAAGAGAGATGCAAGAAAAATAACCAAATAAATTAAGGAAATCAGTGCTGAAATAAATAAAAATAGTGCACATTCAATCAAAAAAATCGAAATGAAAACATCAATACATGGTATTTTTACATAAACAATGAATCAAAATTTTGATATCTAATTAGGAATCAAAATCTGTTGTCAAAGTATCGCAATAAACAATGAATCAATCAAAAAATAAAATTAATAATCTTGATATCTAACTGGGGATCAAAATCTTAGCAATTAATTGAAATCAAAATGAAATTTTTACAATACTACCTGTTGGCTGCTTCCAGGGAACCAACAACCAAGGAAAGGAAAGGGTCAACTGCTGCTTCTACCTTCTGAAATCTGCCGACTGCCTGACTCAATTCTAAATAGTTAACTGCTGTTGTGGAAAGGAAGGGCATAAAAGTTACCTAATCTGCTTCTCGAAATGGAATAAAAGGGCAAATCAAAATGAGAAACTGCAGGGTAAGGGAAAGTGAGAAACTGTAGGGTAAGGGAAAGTGGGAAACTGCAGGGGACAGCTCAAACGCTGCAGAGGACGCCATTGCCATGTGTTACGATCCCGTCGAACGTGATGCTGGTGGTGGCCGGCGCGCTCCGATGTGGTGGTACCTGCAGGTATAAGCAGGAGAAGAATGCCCAGGAGGGGGCGTGGGCTGGGGAAGAGGAACGGGTAAAGGGGAAGATGAACAGTAGAAGCCTAGAAGGGATTTAAATTATATTACTTGTTAGCAAATAACGGTACAGTGAAGGGGTACATATAGATGGAAATATATCCGTTACAGGTAATAAAAGATACAAAATAGATCTGGGCAGTTGAACAGATCGGACGGCTGGAAGTGTACCAAAATAAGACCCGGTCAATGATGAATCCTGATCGTTGGATTGCCTGATGAGGTGTACTGTTGAGGGTTGATAAAAGCGGTTCGGTTTGGGGCGGTTTGGACCCAAACCGAAACCGAACCAACATGCCTCGGTTTTTGGTTTGTCCAAACCGACCCGAACCGAACTCATTCGGTTCGGTTCAAAGTCGGTTCGGTTTTTAGTCGGTTTTTTGCGGTTCGGTGTCGGTTTTCTGCGAACAAACATAATCAAGTGCTATTTTTTTGGATTGGTCATCTTTCCTTTAATAATTTCATAATCTTTATCAACTAAAGATTTATATTAAATAAATAACATACAATTTTTTTGAGTATAAGTATCATGTTCAATGTGAGGCATGAACGATAATTGTATCTAGGATGAGGGTAACCTACACAATGTAAGACAACTCCTAAATTACTTAGGAGGAGAATGACATCACATTTTTCTCTCGATGAGATGCAAGATGACTAACTGAAAACTTGCTACTGCACCGAAGAACATTTGTCAAATCATGTGCCAAATCATGTGCCAAATCATGTGTTAAATGATATAAAATTTCTTGTGCAATGATACCTGGACTGTAAACTGACACATTCTCAGGCACTTATAGGTTAAGAAAAAACAAAATAACAAATGACAAATGCCATCAAAATGGGCTAGGACAACTTCATAATGACATTAAGTATGCAACTCAGGGTTGTGACTCCCCATCATTTCATGGTTGTGGTTATCGGATCTATCGGTATCATGTTCATACTTTATTTTCCCATAGCACTAATCATGACCGCCACACCAAGTGCTGCACTTACTGTCTGACATAAACCACATCTTAGATATGCTTGAATCATATTTATCATCCTTTTTTTTTGCAACTGAATTCTATTGCAATTTATTCTGCACTTCTACATTTGCTTGATAAACTAGTTCTGCATCATCTTGTATCCTTATTGTTGCTAAGTAAACTACTTTTCATAATTTGTTTTCTGACTTTTGGTAATATTGTCCAAATACCTATGACATTGTGTCTCATCTCACCAATGGATCATTGATTTAGGGCTTCAGAACACAACATCTTTAGTTTGTACAGTGCTCCTTGTCTATTTTCAAGACAGACTGATCTTACAGATTTGATCTCACATTCACAATACATCTTAAACATATTCTTCAAATTCCTATCTTCCATCTTGTTTAATATCTATTATGAAGATTTTTGTTAATCCAAATTGTTATGTAACCCTTTTTATTTCCTCATATTACTTGTTTAAGATTTGAAAATTGGAAGAGTGATTGAAGCTGGTTGTAAGCAAAGATAATCTGAAAGTTGCTCGATCAAATACACCACAAAACAATGGTGAAGTGCTCGGTTCGGTTCAGTTTAGTCGGTTTTCACAACTTGAAAACCGACCCGAACCGATAAGCCTTCGGTTTTCAAAAGCTCCAAACCGAACCGACACCGGACCGGGCGGCTCGGTTTCAAAGTCGGTGCGGTTCGGTCGGTTCGGTCGGTTTAGTCGGTTTTCGGTTTTCGTTCCTCACCCCTAGTTATCTTGTAGTGTTGTAATATCTTCCCATGTGCTGTCGGAGGGTGAAAGTCCCTGCCATTGTATTAGTGCCTGATGCACCTCCTGATTTTGCCACATGAATTTGCGAGTGTCGATAATCGCCATAGGTTGGTGCATGGGACTGTTTTCCCAGCGTAGCTCCGGTAAGTCCGTGATCTGAATTTTGGAGTCCCCAACATAGGGTTTCAGCAAGGAGACGTGGAACACCGAGTGTATTCGGGAGGATGGAGGAAGGAGCAGTCGATATGCTATTTCCCCGATGACCTCGGTTACCTGATATGGCCCGTAAAACTTTAGTCCCAACTTCTTTCCTTGTTGCCGCTTCATGGTGAGTTGCCGGTATGAGTGTAGTTTGAGCAATACCCAATCTCCTATACTCAATTTGAGTTCCTTCCGTTTCTTGTCCGCTTGGGCTTTCATGCGTTGTTGGGACTTAGCTATGTTCTCCTTAAGAACGTGAAGTAGTTGTTCTCGTGTTTGTAATGTCTCCTCGACGGCTTCATTCCCGGTATTTCCTGCACATAAATTAAGCAAACAAGGAGGTGGTCGACCAAACATGACCTCAAAAGGGGTCATATTGGTCGAAGAGTTTTACGAGGTATTGTAGTGATATTCAGCAAGGTTGAGAAAAAGTGACCATTGTTTTGGAATTTCATGTGAAAACCTTCTCAAGTATTGTCCTAGGCAACGGTTAATGCGTTCAGTTAGCCCGTTGGTTTGTGGGTGGTATGCTGAACTATATTTTAAAAGCGTGCCTTGAAGACAGAAAACTTCGACCCAAAAGTTACTCAAGAATATTGTGTCCCTGTCCGATATTATGGTCTCGGAAATCCCATGCAGTTTGCCTACACAATTCCAAAATTCGGCCGCTACCGTAGGCCCTATCATGGGATGTTTGAGGGGTGCAAAGTGGGCGGCCTTTGACAAGCGATCTACCACAACTAGAATGATGGTAAACCCTTTTGAATTAGGTAGATGGGTGATGAAGTCCATGGTGAGATCGGCCCATAATCGTTGGGGAGTGGGTAATGGTTGGAGGAGCCCATATGGTAGGTGATTTACTGCTTTTGCCTTTTGGCAAAGGTCACACTTACTGATAAACGTAGTTACTTCTTCCTTCATGTTATACCAAAAAACTGATTTTTTAGCCGATGTAATGTGCCTTTGATCCCGGAATTCCCCCCTATTAAGCTAGAGTGGGTCTCGGATATGAATTTGTGTTTAATGTTGGACATGCTTGAGATATAGATCTTTGATTTGTATGTTACATATGTTCCCTGTTTTTTCCAGTCAGGGTGCGCCTGTGGTGCCTGGAGAAATTTGTGGATCCACGGATCATTGGGGTAATCCTGTTCCAACCCATCTAACATGGTGGAGATAGGAGTGGTGATTGTTATGAGGCTTAGCAGGGATGGTTTCTCCGGTGTATCCGGTGGTCGTAGAAGGGTATCAGCGAGTATGGGCGGTTGTTCGGGTATGTCCGGTAATCTTGAAAGGGTGTCGGCGGCTTTGTTTTTTCCCGCACGATACTGAATGACGAAATCATATCCCAGTAATTTTGACAAGAAAATTTGTTGCTCTGGGGTCTGAATTTGTTGGGTGAGTAGGTGGTGTAAACTTTGATGATCCGTTAGGACGGTGAATTGATGGCCAATCAAGTATTGGCGTCATTTCGCAACTGCTGCGGTGACGGCGTACAACTCGCGTATGTATGTTGACTTTCTTTGCATAAGGGGTGAAAGTTTTTACTATAGTAGGCGATGGTGCCCGTGGTTTGCTTAAGCACCGCTCCAATTCCCGTGCCTGAAGCATCTGTTTCTAACATAAAGGGTTGTTTAAAATCGGGTAAGGTGAGTATGGGGGAGGAAATCAATTTATCTCGTAATTGACTAAAGGCCTCTTGGGTGGTATTGTTCCAACGGAATGAATTTTTTTTAACAGTTCGGTTAACAGGAATGCAATCTTGGCGTAGTCCCGGATGAATTTTCGATAAATCCTAAAAATGCGCGGATGTGTTTTTGGTTAGAGGGCGTGGGAAAATGCTTAATCGACTCGATGTTATCTTCGTTGGGGGTAACCCTACCATTGTGAATGATATGCCTGAGGAACTCGACTTTGGTGGTAAGAAACGTGCATTTAGAGAGTTTGACAAATAGCGTGTTATTCTCTGGTGTTTCTAAAGTGATTTGGAGATGATCGAGATGTTCCTCCTCGGTGGTACTATACACGAGAATGTCGTCAAAAAATACGAGGAATTTCCTTAGGAAGGGTTGGAAAACGGTGTTCATGAGTGCTTGGAATGTGGAGGGGGCGTTCGTTAGCCCAAAAGGCATAACGAGAAACTCATAGTGTCTTTGGTGGGTTCGGAAGGCGGTCTTGTGGATGTCATGTTTGTCCATCCGGATTTGATGGTAACCGGAGCGGAGGTCTAATTTTGAAAAGAAACGAGCGGAGCATAACTCATCTAAGAGTTCATCGATGGTGGGGATGGAGAATTTGTCTTTTATTGTAATTTTATTGAGGGCCCGGTAATCAACACAAAACCTCCACGTGCCATCTTTTTTTTACTAAGAGGACATGTGAGCTGAATACGGAAGTACTAGGTCTGATGTGCCCGTGGGTGAGCATCTCGGAAACTAATTTCTCTATTTCGTTTTTATGGTGGTATGGGTATCGGAACGGGCGCAGATTGGGTGCTAATGCATCCTTGGCTAGAGTAATCCTATGGTCAACATCACGTGGGGGTGGAAGCGTGACTGGTTTTTGAAACAAGGAGGTAAATGATGTGAGTAGCTTCTTAAAGGGCGGTGGCACCTGTTTTTCTATGCTGCCTAGTGTTTGTGGGGGTGAACTTGTTGGATTTGCCTTGACAAGCAAGAGACACATTGCGGATGGTTTGATTGCAATCATTCTCATCAATTGCGATGATGATACCTGACCGGGTGGCGAGGTGTTGCGATGACCACCCAAAGTTACTTGGCCGTGTGCGCCAGAATAAGATAAGGTAAACTTATCATAGTCCATCGTGACCGGACCAAGTGTCCGGAGCCAGCTTTGCCCCAAGATGAGATCTGTGCCTTCGATATCGAGGACGTACAAGTGGACTGTGTAGTGAACGGTTTGGATGAGCAATTGTGCGTCCTTGCACTTGCCTAGGCAGGATTCAATGGATCCATTACCCATAAACACTGGGAACTTCTTAACCGTTAGGATTGGAAGTTTTAAGAAATGTGTCATTCGAGGGGAAATAAAATTATGGGTGCTACCGCAATCAATAAATAACTGTAACGGGTTGTTGTTTATGTAGCCGGTCATGCGCATCCCGTGATCGGGAAGGGCACCGATCAACGTTTGTAGACAGATCATCGGGGGTGGAAATTCATCATCGGGTGGAGGATCACCATGATCGATCTCGTCCAAGTCCTCGGGTTCCTCTGTGCCAACTAGGTAAAGCAAAGCCCCTCGCCCCTACATCTATGTCCCGCGTGAAACCGTTCGTCGCAATTATAACATAGTCCCTTGTCGCGCCTAGCTTGTAGTTCGACTGGCGTGAGGTGTTTGATAGGGGGTACTTGGGTTTGAAGTTGTTTGGTGGTCGATTGTGGTCCCTCGTGAAGGGGGCGCGGTGGTGAAACGTGAGGGTGTGGTTTTTTGATTTATGTTATGTTGGTGCTCATACATACGCGCGATGGCGTACGCGTCATGAATCTCGACTGGTCGTGCAATTTGGACCGGTCCACGAATGTGTTCCTTAAGTCTCGAGACCCACATGTCGGAGATGAATTTTGGGTGTAATCTCGGAACCTTTGTCATTAGTTCTTCAAATTCAGTTTTGCAGTTTAGGACAGTGGTGGTTTGGTGTAGTTTGGTTAGTAGGCCGGCAGGTTTAACATAGAGGGATGGTCCAAATCATTTTTTAGTGCGTCGACAAATAAAGGAAACGTTAACGCGGGATGATCTTTAAGTGTCGCTTGATACCATTTTGAGGCCGGCTTGTCTAACTGGAAAGAGGCGATTAATAAATAATCTTGAGTGCGTGTTCCATTATATTCAAAATACTGGCGCAAATCATACAACCAATCTGTGGGGTCACCATCGGAAAATCGGCGGCAAGGAATCTCATAGTTACCGGGTCGTTCAGAAACTACCTGAGTTTTGTTGTCGAAGGGGGTTGATCCAAGTATGTCGTTTGAAGATTGAGCGGGGTAACTTTCAGGAGCAAACCCCCGCTGATTCCTGTCCGGCGATGGCCGGTCCACGGGGTTTTCGTCCAGGCTGGGCCCCTTGCCAATGGCTTTCTGAAGGTTCGTGAATTGTTGTAGCAGGTCCTGCCTCAGCGTGGTTATCTGAAAGGCGAGTTGGTCGGCCGCCTCCTCCTTAGACGCCAGGATCTGGCGGGCTAGGACGTTTTCTTTTGACTGAAATTCTGTGGTAAATTGCTGTTGTAGCTGCTGCGTGTGTTGAGCCAGTTCCTCGATCAATCGCCGGTGCATGTCCTCCATCTGGGTGACACGAGTGGTTTGTTCGGCTAGTATGACCGCCTTGACGTCGGAGATGGAGCGTAGTCCGTCGCCCATCGCAACAGCGGGATCAATGTCTCTCAACGAGAGCACCAAATGTTACGATCCCGCCAAACGTGATGCTGGTGGTGGTCGGCGCGCTCCGATGTGGTGGTACCTGAAGGTATAAGCAGGAGAAGAATGCCCAGGAGGGGGCGTGGGCTGGGGAAGAGGAACGGGTAAAGGGGAAGATGAACAACATAAGGGATTTAAATTATATTACTTCTTAGCAAATGATAGTACAGTGAAGGGTACATATAGATGGAAATATATCCGTTACAGGTAATAAAAGATACAAAATAGATCTGAGCAGTTGAACAGATCGGACGGCTGGAAGTGTACCAAAATAAGACCCCATCAATGATGAATCCCGATCGTTGGATCGCCTGATGAGGTGTACTGCTGAGGGCTGATAAAAGCCCGACCGATGTCTTCTTCGTCATTGCCGCCATTCGTCGGGAGAATTGAGACCGCCAGAATCCTAACACCATGTAGAGCGAAAGGGAGAGAGAAAGATGAGTCGTTCAAACCTGAAAGCACAGAGACCGTTTGAAGATGGAGGTTGCTCGGAAGTCGAATCTGCATCGGATCAAGAGAGATTTTGCGAAACCCCGACGAGGAGAGGAAGGATACCCGGACGAGGAGCGGAAGAAAACGTCTGTGTGAGGAGAGGAAGGAAACCTCGGCGTCCGGCGTGGAGAGGAAGAAACCTGGTGCTCGATCCAGCTTCATCCCGCTCGCAATCCCTGCTTTCGCGAAAAAAACATTTCTGGCCGCCCACTCTCGCCTTTTAGATCCGCCCCTGGGTGAAAGGGTTTCCGATGTTTGCCGTCGGCGATGCACATGACTGTGCGGGAGACGCCTGAGGCCGGTTCGAGTTAAAAGTGGCGTGTTCTTGGATTGTGGTTATTAGAGCTGTCACTTAAAACCAAAAATCGCAAGTCAAATCGAAACCGAATTCGACCGAACCGTTCGTCAATTATTTTGATTTCGGTTTGAATTTTGGAACTGTAAACAACAATGGTCCGGGTGCGTTTTTTTCATTTTTTATCCGGATCGGAACTGGAATCGGAACCGCAAAATACAAGTCTCGAACGGTTTCAAAATTTTTACACCTGATCCGAAACGGACCGACATAAAACCGAACCGCAACTCATTTATTATTATTGTTGCAGCAGTTGAAGAGGATGAAGTGGTGGAGGACTGCGACGCGGCCAAGATCAATTGCATGACCTCTTTAGAAACCCTAAAGTGGTAGAGAACTACGTATGAGATCTGTAAAGTGAAGAGCTCATAAATGTAGGAGAGGTCATATGAGATCGTGGAGATCTTGCAGCTTGAGGATGGAGCTTTGCGCACAGAGGAGTTCGCCCGTGGCCAGTCGCCGAAGTTGTGGGGCTGTGATGCCCTAGATGAGTGAGGAAGAGATGTCGCTGGAGGAGGGGTTCCGGCTTTGGTAGAGATTGAAATGAATGAGGACTTTGTGGATTGGTGTTTATTGTGAGGGCCGAACCCTTATAAAATAATGAACGGCTGGGATGTGCCTGATGTCTTATTTGTCTTGTCAATATGTCTTCTTTACCCTACCATGAGTCCAATTCTATATTTCTTTTTAGTATAGTATACAAGCAGTCGTGCACGGGAGACCCCGTGCGGGGCGGCGACATTGGTCTGGGGCGGAGACATTTGTCGGGGGCGGCGACATTGGTCGGGGGCGGCGACATTGGTCGGGGGCGGCGACATTGGTCGGGGGCGGCGACATTGGTCGGGAGCGGCGACAATGGTCGGGGGCGGCGACATTGGGCGGGGGCGGGGGCGACGACATTGGCGTGGGCGGCGACATTGGCGGGGAGGCGAGTAGGGGAATAAGAAAAAAATCTATGCAAATAAGTGACAGAATAAGAAAATTTATGATGAAATGACAAAAAAAATCATGCAAATGAGTAGAGGAATAAAAAAAATGATGAGTATTTTGGTATTAAAAAGTTACACCATGACTGAAGGGTATTTTGGGAAGATGAATGTTACACCATGACTCTTTTGAAGTTTGTTTATAGTATAAAGATATACACACAAACAATATTAAAAAAAAAATATGTCTTTGTTGAAACATTCAAAAATGCCAAATATGCTCTCATGCCTGTTCAAAAAATAATGACATATATTATTAATTATTTCAAAAATTTTGAAATGCAATGTCTATTCCAATAATTACACTCATCTTTAAATTACAAATAATGATGAAAAATCATAAAATAAAAAAACAATTAGTCGAGCTCCTATACATATTATGATATGTTGTCATTAGTTATATTGGCGGTGGTTTCAAGAAATAATGTCATTATGCATGTCGGCCACATTTTTGAGGAGCTACAATTAAGCTCATCAATTTTATTAAAGTTGATTTTAAATTAATTAATAAGAATGAAGATTTTCTTAACAAAAATTGAAATGTGATGCATAACTATTCTTCACATTAATTAATTGATATTGAATGTCGTTTTTGTACGTAGTGGAGGAGCTCTGTTTCTATCACTCGTGTGGGTGCGTGTTCGTATGGTTAATTTTCATGACCTCCCTGGAGCGTGCGTGTCCATTCCGTTAGAAATATTGATGAAAAATGATAAAATTAGCCAAATTATTTTATGAACCAACAAATCATCTTAGGGCATAAACATTCTAAAATTGGGTGTTACAACTTCCCTTTTTAAATAAATTTAAGTATGATTTGCTCTTGCTCCAAAATTTTAAGTGTAGTAAATGCAACAAACTTTTCATACCCGAGGGAACAACTAGTGGAATTTCTCATGTATGATTTGCTCTTGCTCACAAAAGGGCTCCTCATGACTACAGTTGTCTGTGTTGGAACACCCTATTACTGATTTGGGTCAGGATCACTATGTCTCTAGGAAACCAATGTTTGACCTCATGTATAGCTTAAAAGGTCAATTAGAATTGAGTCTAAGTGTTAGAAGTCTAGGTTTGGAAGCTGCCCTCAAGACCCAGAATCTTTCAGTTTGAGACTAAGTCACATCGTCGAACTCAGCACGACGAGTCGTCGAACTCCGATCGACGATCTTCTAGCTCAACTTCGACAGATCGTCGAACTCCATTCGACGATCGCTGAGCTCAACTTCCACATATCGTCGAACTCCATTCGACGATCTGCGAGCTCAGTTCGACGATTTTGACTCAGTATTGGATCTCTATCTCTGAGCTCAGTTCGACGATCTTTGAGCTCAGATCGACGATGTTTTGTTGCAGTATAAGTCCAAATCGCTGAGCTCAGCTCGACGATAGCAGAGCTCAGTTCGACGTTTTCTGGTAACTTCAAGGATGTTTCAAGATTCAAATTCAGATCAGTTAAAGAGTTATTCTGCAATTAATTCAGAAGATTTTCTAGCCGTTTTCATTTATTTCTGGACCAAGTTTCAAGGGATTTTCAAGGAATATTTCTGTGGACTTTCCTCCAAAAGACATTTTGCAATTAAGGGTGCAATTAATGCAGGCTAACGACTATTCTTGACAGAGGACGTTTTTATATTCAGTACCAGAGAATAAAAGACAAGAATTTTTGAATCTCTCGAAGACAGATATCAATAATCCTCAGAACACAGATAAAAAGAGCAAGCACAAAATATTCTCTGTCTCAAAGAATTCTCTGAAGAACACACATCCAAGGAGATCAAACTTTCTGAAATATTCTGATCTCTCTTATCTTAAGTGTTCAAGGCCAACATATTTCAAGACTCCAGACACCTAACATTTTAGCTGTTGCTGAAATCATCTTTTGTTGGAGATCAAATTCAGAAGGCCTATCACCCTACAGCAAAGCTTCTTTTCCTGAACATCTCAAGGACTCAGGGGGAGCTTTGACACCATCAAATCCACTTAGTCTTCTCAGCTGCTTTGAGAAAGAGAAGACTTCCATCACTCTCTCACCCCCATCTCTGTAAAGGGTTTCTCAAACTCCCTTCAAAAGTTTATATTTGATTTTTGAGCACCTTGTCAAAAGCTCATTGGTGGCAAGACAACTGATCAAAAAATCTGATTTGGTTTTTGAGCACCTTATCAAAAGCTCATTGGTGCCCAGGACACCTGATCAACTCATCCTATAGTGGATTCCTACCTAGGGTGGTAGAAGAGTGGATGTACCCAAGTTTAGGGGAACCACTATAGTTCCTTGTGTCATCTGGATTGCTTGTCTTTATTTTTATTTCTGGCTGTGATTGTTCTGTGATTTGCTTGTGATTAGTTTAGTTCTGTGATTAGATTTATTAATTGCTTCCCTGCTCACTCAGATTACAACAATTGTTGTAAAAAGTTTTCAAGCACCATATACTCTATTCACCCCCCTTCTATAGTATATTAGATCTAGCTGCACTTTCAATTGGTATCAGAGCCAGGTTGGTTAAAAATACCACATCTTTCAGGTTGGTTATACATACCGCACCTTGGTGGTTGTACAGGCTAACACCTGAACCCAAAGATTCCTAGTTAGATCTGTTTTCTTTTGAATTTAGTATTAGATTTTGTTTTCACAAATCATGACCGAAAACAAAGATTATGCTAGCACCAGACCTCCAGTGTGCAATCTATCCAAGTTTGCACTTTGGAAAGCAAGGATCAGATTATACATGAATTCTATTGACGAGGATATTTTCAACTCTGTTTTGACAGTTTGTCCAAGACCTCCAGAGAACTCAAGCACAAATGATGTTCCACCTCCATCAGGAACAGATGCTGATATCAAGAAATGGAAGGTAGCTGATGCTAAGGCTATGAACATCTTAGCCCAGACCATGTCTGATGACATCTTTCAAAAGGTAGCTGAATGCAATTCAGCAAAGGAAATCTGGGATAAACTCTCTGAAATAGTCTCAGGCTCAGCTGATGAGAGAAAGGACAGGAGATCTCACCTCATATCTCAATATGAGAATTTCAAGAAGGGAGAAACTGAGTCAGTTGGAGATATGTACAACAGGCTCAGTCTAATAGTCAGTGAACTCAGGACCTTGGATAAAGAGATCTCACTAACTGAACTCAATGACAAAATTCTAATGTGCTTCCCTAGCACTTGGGATTCAAGAATCTGGCCAATCAAGGATGCCAGAAGTTTGAATGAGATCACCGCAGAAGCTCTATTGGGTAAGCTCAAATCTTATGAGCTACTCATCAAGAATAGAGAAGAAGAACAGAAGGCTGCCTCACCAGCCACAAGAAAAGAGAATACAATAGCCTTCAAGGCAACTAAAGATTAGCCTGAAGACAAAGTCACAGGCAATGATGAACTGCTCAGTCTGTTGGCCAAAAGATTTTACAAGATGGTCAGAAAGGACTTCAGAAGGAGATCATACAAGGAGCATGATAAGCCAATGTATGATAAGTCAATTAATAATAAAGAAATTGTTTGCTTTGGTTGCAGGAAACCAGAGCACATTGTTCCTAACTGTCCAGAAAACAAAAACAAGGACAGAAGGGACAAGAGAGAAAGAAGAAAGGAAAAAGACTCCAAGAGGAATGACAATGACAAACTCTCCTCAAGCAAAAACAAACACACAAGAAAGGGGTTTGTTGCTGAATCCTGGAGTGAGACTGAAGAGGAGTCAGAAGCCTCATCCAGCTCTAGTGATGATGAAGATGATGCAGAAGATAAAGAGTTCTGCATGATGGCAATCAATGCCTCACAACATAATTCAGATGAAGAGTAGTCAGAGTCAGATTCAGATACTGTTGAAGTTGGTAACCGGGCGGTCTATCTTGGCGGGTTGAAGACCACGCGGTCTGGCGGTTTGTCTCGCCGGGTTGTAAACCGGGAGGTCTAACGATCTTCACATGCGACCTCTCTTCTTCTCTTGTGGTAGCCGTGCGGTTAGCCCTTCTGTCTAACCGCGCGGCTTGTGCGGTTTGTTTTGTATAGTCCGCTTAACTTGTAAATTTTTAGTCCCACATCTTTTATTTGTATTCTCTCATCTCTCCTCCATTCTATATAAGAGAGGGCATACCTTTGTAATAGATACCTTTTTCGGATAATAAAGTTCAGTTTAAAACCATTTCGGTTTGTTTCTGTTCGGCTTTTACATGGTATCAGAGCACTCGATCTACTCCTCCTGATTCTGTGTCTTGCTGTCCGCGCGGCTTGTTGCGCCGGTTTGCTCCCTGTCCGCGCGGTCTCTTCTTCCCCTCTTCTAGTGTCTGCAGCTTGGTCGTGGCTTTTCTGGCCGCTGGTTTTCTCCCCTTGACCGCTGCAGCCCTTCTTTCTCCTCTCATCACAGCGACTTGTTTTGGTCTGCTTCTGTTCGTGCGGCCTGTCCTCTAGCCGTTCGACTTCTTCTGTTCGCGCGGCCTGTCCTCTAGCCGTTCGACTTCTTCCCCTCTGTTTGTGTCTGCAGCTGGGTCGTGGCTTTTCTGGCCGCTGGTTTTATCCCCTTGTGACCGCTGCCGCCCTTCTTTCTCCTATCCGCGCGGTTTGTTGTCTAACCGCCCGGCTTCCTTTGTTTCCAGCTCCTATGGCTTTTTCTGATGCCTCTACTGCCACCACCCCTGTCACCAATCCGGCTCCGCCTCTTCCTCCTACTCCTTCCGGGAACCTTGGGACCGTTTCCAAGCTTGTTGGCTCCAACTACCCGGATTGGAGCGTCTCTTTCACCTTTCTTATTCGCTCACAACGCAAACGCCACCATCTCGTTGATGACCCACCTCCTATCACTTCACCTCTCTTTGATGATTGGGATGCAAGTGACGCGCTTGTGCGTACTTGGCTCGCGAACAGTCTTTTTGATGAGTGCCTTCCCGTCATACGTCATGATTAGACGGTCAAGGCCGCTTGGCTTCATCTTGCCGCTTTGTACTCCAAAGGGGCTCAGACTTCCCGCATCTATACGTTGTATGCGGACCTCTTTGCCCGTCCCACCTTGTCTCCTGCTGCTTCCTACCAACAGGTCCAGGCTCTTGGGGCTGAGATTCTTCAGAATCGCCCCTTTTCTGCGGATTTGGCTCAACAACACAAGCACTTCCAGGAGCTTCTGGTTGTGTGTTATCTGCTCCGGCTTCCTGATACTTATGACATGATCCGCCAGCAAGTTCTGGGTGAGGCCGAATCTCCCACTTTAGATGCCACCGCTGCCCGTATCGCTGCTGTCACCTCCCTCCTTCAGCGCCCACTTTTGCCCGCTCCTTCTACACCACCAGACAACTATTCTCATCACACTCAGCGGAGTGGCTCTGGTAGTCGCAGTCACCAGTCCGGCGGCCGTGCTTCTTCCCGCTACCTCTGTTCTCATTGTGGCCGCACCGACCATACTTTTGAACGCTGCTGGACGAAGCATCCTCATCTTCGCCCCTCCGGTGACTCTTCCAAGCCATCTGCCTCTGTTGTAACTTCTTCAGGTAGTGCCCACATGGTGACTCAAGGTAAATGGTTCATCGACTCTGGTGCCACAAATCACATGACGGGCAACCCTCAATGCTTCTCTTTGCTCGAACAACATGATCGGTTGCCCCCGGTCCTAGTTGCGGATGGTTCTCCCTCCCCGGTTCATGGGACGGGAGTGGTTCATGTTACTCCGTCACTACGCCTAGTGGACACTCTCTATGTGCCCAAGTTTCCGTGCAATCTGTTGTCTGTTACCTCTTTATGCAAACAGCTTCAGTGTTCTGTGACATTTACACCAACTTCTTGTTCTTTTCAGGATCCGAGCTCCCACCGGACGATTGCTACTGGGACTGAGAGCGGCGGCCTCTACTTCCTCGACAATGTTTCCGCCTTGTCCGCCTTCTCGTCTTCCTGTACGGATCCTCTTCAGTGGCATCTCCGCCTCGGTCATCCTCCACCACGTCTTCTACATCAGCTTCTGCCGCACCTCCCTCCGTCCAGTACTCCTCTCCAATGCGACACCTGTCAACTCGGCAAGCATCACCGTTCCTCCTTCCCGCCGAAGCACGGACGGGGCTCTACTCGTCCTTTTGATCTTGTCCACTCTGATATCTGGGGACCTGCTCCTACCCTCACCATTGGTTGGGGTAGTTCTTATTTTGTAACCTTTATAGATGATTTTTCTCGATGTACTTTGGTGTATCTCCTCCGAGATCGCTCTGAATTTTTAGATGTATGAATATCCTTTTATCAGTTGATTAAAACTCAGTTCAATATTTGTATTAAAACATTTCGTTCCGACAATGCTAAAGAGTATCTGAGTCATGCTTTTACTTCTTTTTGTGTGCAACATGGCATTATTCATCAGACTAGCTGTGTTTACACCTCCCAACAAAATGGGGTGGCGGAACGCAAAAACCGTCACCTCCTCGATGTGGCTCGCACATTGATGACCCAGATGCATGTCCCTCGCTCGTATTGGGGCTATGCCGTTCTCCTTGCCTGCTACCTCACCAATCGAATTCCATCCACCATTCTCCACGGGAAAACACCCTTCTCCATTCTGTATCCGGGCAAGGAGCCTTTTCCTCTCCCTCTCCGCATCTTTGGATGCACTGCTTTTGTCCATACCCCATCTGCCACCCGTGACAAGCTCTCCCCTCGCTCCACCAAATGTGTCTTTCTGGGGTACTCCACCACTCAGAAAGGCTATTGTTGCTTTCACCATGTTCTTCGTCAGCAGTTCGTCTCTGCTGACGTTACCTTCTTCGAGAATGCCTCATACTTCTCGGCTGACTCCTCCTCTCTTTCCCCCACTCCCTCTCCTCCTTCCCCGCCTTCTGACTCTCCTGCTGTTCCCTTCGTTCCCTCGTCTCCTACCGAGATACCCACCCCTCCGCCCTCTCCGTCCCCTCCTCTCGCTCCTCCTCTCTCTCCCACTTCTCCACCTCCATCTCCACCCTCTCCGCCGCCGTCGCTCTTTTCTCCCGGGCCAGCTCTCTCTGCCATGGACGCTCCGGATCCCGAGGGGGCTGCCGACCTTGATCTCCCTGTGGCTCTTCGCAAAGGGGTGCGGACATGTACCCTACACCCCCTTGCTGCTGTTGTTTCATATGATCGTCTTACACCTTCTCGCAGGGCCTTTGCGCTGGCTATCTCTGCCACTGCCACGCCTCGTTCCTATCAGGAGGCCCTTGCTATTCCCCACTGGAACCTGACCATGGATGAGGAAATGGCGACTCTCACAGAGCGGGGTACATGGACTCTTGTTCCTCCTCCCTTCGGTACTGATGTTGTTGGCTGTCGCTGGGTCTTTGTGGTCAAATTTGGCCCAGACGGCACTGTGGATCGGTATAAGGCTCGCCTTGTTGCTAAGGGCTTTACTCAGACCTATGAGGTCGATTACTTTGACACCTTCTCCCCAGTGGCTCGTCTCAGCACTATCCGGGTCCTTCTCTCTGTGGCCGTCAATCGGGATTGGCTGATTTCTCAGCTGGACGTCAAGAATGCCTTCCTTTATGGTGATCTTCACGAGGCCGTTTACATGGAGCAACCTCCTGGGTATGTTGCTCAGGGGGAGACACGAGTATGCCGGCTGCAGAAGGCAATTTATGGCCTCAAGCAGAGTCCTCGAGCTTGGTTTGACAAGTTCAGCGGCATTGTGGCGGCTGTTGGTTTTGTGCGAAGCTCTGCTGATCACTCTCTCTTTATTCGCAAAACTCCTTCCGGGCTGGTTGTTCTTTGTAACGCCCCGAAACTCAAAGGAGCAGAGGGGAATAATTTGGGCCAGTTTGAGTTCTGGCTGCAGGCACACGGCCTGGGACACGGGCGTGTCCCAGGGCGTGTCAAGCCTGTGTCGACACTAAGGCGTGAAGTCGACACTTTGGTCTCGACATTGTGTCGAGACTGGGCACACGGCCTGCGACACGGGCGTGTCGCAGGGCGTGTCGGCCCGTGTCGACACTTAGCCGTGAAGTCGACACAGTGCTTCGACGTTGTGTCGAGACACGGCACACGGCCTGCGACACGGGCGTGTCGCAGGGCGTGTCAACCCGTGTCGACACTCGTCCCGCGTAGTCGACACTTTGGTGTCGAGACATGGCACACGGCCTGCGACACGGGCGTGTCGCAGGGCGTGTCGACCCGTGTCGACACTTAGCCGCGAAGTGCCGAGACCTTGTACACGGCCTGGAGCCCAGGCGTGTCAAGGTGACACGGGCAAGGACACGGGCGTGTCCTAGAACCCGTGCAGTGCTCGGGTTGAAAACGGGAGAAAATCATGGGGTACACGGCCAGCTACACGGCCGTGTCAGATGGAACACGGGCGTGTCAGCTAGAACACGGGCGTGTTCGAGACCCGTGTGAGGTTCCAGGTGATTCGATTTTGACGGCGAATGAGGCACACGGCCCTGGACACGGGCGTGTGCCAGGCCGTGTTCGGCCCAGATTGGGCATTTTAGTCCCGAATCGAAGCCGTTCATTTCTTTGACTGAGGATCCAATGGCTGGGGGTTGTTCCTGAAGGGATATACCCGGGTTTTGACTTAGAAAACCCTCACTTTTTCCACTTGTTATCTCTCCAAACCCTTGGAGAAAGAAAAGCTAAGGCAAGAAGAAGAGGAGCTAGATCCGCCATTGGAGGAGCTTCGGAGCTCCGAATCGCAAGCCGACTCCGGATCCACGGAGGCAACGCAAGTGCGGTGATTTCCATCCGATTACTTTTCGATGGCGCCAAAGAGGACCGCAAGGGTAACGATCCTCACTTTTGAGCATGATAGCTCTCTTTCTTAGCATAGGAAGCCCTCTCTCGCGAGTTGGCGAAGAGTTGGAGGCGTTCCTTCGGGTAGATATGTAAAGTCCCCGTTGTTTAGCGTCCGTATGCGAGAACGGACATAGGCATTTTGGTTGAAGCCTACCCGGACATGTAGTTCGGATCGGTGATGTTGCATTGCATAAGGCCGGAGAAGACTCCGTGCTATTTGGTGTTTTTCGGGTTTTCTACGCGGTAGATTGCAGCAGGGAGCCTTGGGGACTAACCCAAAGGTGCACCCGGAAAACTGGGCGGACACGAGGTCTTGCCAACTTGGTGGCCTGAGAGCCAACTTGAACATAACAGGGTTATGTGACTTGTGATAGAATGGGACTCGGTGAAAGTTTGACCCGCGCATATGGCTTAAATTGCCGTTGCGATGTGAGCACGGGTTAGATGGAGCCGTACCCGCTTTATGTCGTTCGGGTTAGAGAGACCTAAAGGTACATGACACTCGCCGTTGGCATAAATGGGGGTCTTCGGTGGTCGATGGCTTAAATTGACGTGACCAATACCATGAAGACGAATTGCTCATAGGAATGGCCGTCTAAGTGGCGGTGGTGAGTCCGGAATGTTAATGGCTTCAATTGACGTAACATCGACCGGTTCACCGAGAATGTGCCCTGAGTGCACGGGACGTGTGGCCGTACGAGCCAACGTCTGTGATGAAATGGCTATGGTTATATGCATTGCTCGCTTGTGCTAATGAAATGCAGGGAAGGAGCATCGCCGCCCCGAGTTGGGGGCGGGATCGTTATAATTTGGTCAGCATTGCTGACCGTTGCTTTGTTTGCCACCGTGCGGTGGTTTGTTTGCTTGCAGGTGCAGCTGGACCAAGCGGTCAATAGCGGGCTAAAGCCCTTTTTGCGAAGCTGGCCCTCGAAGGCCCAAGTGGAAATGTTTTCTATTTTATTCATGTATGGCCGGCCTGCGTGCCGAGGTTGGTAAATCATGTAATAGACAAATGAAACATCCTGTAAGGCCTTAAGGCCGACTTTTGAGTATTTTGTAATGACATTCCTTTTGGTTTTAGTGGACATTCATGCTTGTGCTGGGTTCTTGATTTGTAACTCTTATAAATTGCTTCCGCTAGAATGCTCTGTGTAGGACGTTGAGATTGGTTGGATGGTTTCCATACGTAACCACCCGGTCTGTCTGTGGTATATGGCGTCGGGCCCCGGCCGGACCTACTGCTATATGCTATGCGACGGATAGGGGGTGTTACAATTTGGTATCAGACTACTGGTTTTGGTCGGGCTTAAAGTGAATTCGTGGGCGAATTCTTTTTAAGGGGTGGTGAGCACATTGTGTGCGTCATCGTTATAACAGTAAAAAGAACCCATGAATGTCCACTTAGGAATGAAAATACTCGTGTTTGAGGAACTTGCGTGTTCCTATAATTGCTGTTTGCAATGTTATTTGGTCGCTTAACGGTGTTTTGTACCACTATAGGTGACCCGAAGTGGTGTTGGGCCGTCAGAACGCCGAGGTTCTGAGGCTAGTAGTGCACCAGAAGTTGCTCCCGCAACACCTTTGTCGGCTGAAAATATAAGATTGGTGGCTGAAGCGGTGTTGGCCGTGATCAATGCGCAGCCTGGGAGGCAAGCGCAGCAGCCCGCTCCTGTGATGGAGCAAGTACCTCTTCAAGAGGCTGAGCCGAGGAGGATGGAGCAAGTGGTTGTAGAACCAATAGTGCCAAGGAGGGCGACTGAGAGGCAGTTGAAGCATGTAATGAGCTTTAACCCTCCGTTATTCTCGGGGTTGGGAACCCCATCTCAGGCTGAAGACTGGCTCTCTAGGGTGAAGAGAGTCATGACAGCGACGGAGACGGAGGAGTGGCAGATGACCACCATTGCTACGTTCCTGCTGGACGGTGAAGCAAGGATGTGGTGGGAAGGTTTGGAGCTGCATCATCTGCGAGGTAGACAACTGATAGACGTTCCGATGGAAGAGTTCTCGGGATTGTTCTTGGCAAGATACCTCCCTTCTACTCAGAGGATCTCGATGGAGAATGAATTCCTGAAGTTGGTGCAGGGTGAGAGGAGCGTGGATGAATATCTCCACGAGTTTACGCGGTTGAGTCGTTATGCGAGCTCCACCATCATGGATGAGGAGCGCAAGACTAATCGTTTTTATGAAGGCTTGAGGGATGAGCTGAGACTATTACTGTCAGGGCCGATGACGCAGGGTTTCTTAACCTTGGTCAATACTGCCCGGTCCTTGGAGAAGGACATGAAGAGTGTGCAAGCGAAGAAAGGCTTGGTTGAAAAGAAATCTGAGTTTAAAGTGCCGACTACTTCGAAGTCTGGCTATCGGAGAGCTTTCAAGAAGCATAGGACTTCGGGTCCAGCTCCTTCTGGCGCTTCTGGGGCGACTACGAGTCGGACCCCGGGCGCGTGCTTTACTTGTGGCAAGACGGGGCATTACGCCCGTGATTGTTGGAGCGGACGTCCTAAGTCCGAGAGGAGGCCGGGAGCTACCTATGAAGAGAAGGGAAAGGCGGCGGAGTCGACCGCATCCCATTATGCTCCGGCCCAACCAAGGGTCTACAATCTTGGCCAACAGGAGGCCATTAAACAAGCTGATGTGGTGACAGGTACGGTTTAATTTATAGCAAGTCAATTCCTTTATATGCTTGTTATGTATATGTTACCTTACCACTGCTTGTTAGGATTTGTGTTGATTTGTGAAAACCCGGCACGAGCACTCTTTGATACGGGAGCTTCACACTCCTTCTTGTCCGAAGGATTTATATCACGCATCGGAGTCCCTTCTTCGATGGCGAAGGATAAGTTGGATGTGTTGTTGCCCAATGGGTGTTCGATGCGAGCGGTTAGGATCTGCGACGTTAAAGTTCGTATTGGGGAGCAGGAGTTCGACCTGCAGGCGTCTTTACTTCCGTTGACGGAGTTCGACGTCATATTTGACATGGACTGGCTCTCGGAGCAGCAGACCCATATAGATTGCGGTAGCAAGGAAGTAAAGCTGGGAGCAAGTCGTGAGACGACGTTTACGGGCTTAAAGGGGTCGAGCAAGACGTTGATGTCTGCTCTTCAGGTGGTGAAGGCGGTTCGTGCTGGAGCAGAACTGTTCTTTACACTAGTGGAGGTTGCAAAGCCGAAGCCCGCGATGGATTGTATTTCAGTGATATCGGAATACCCTGATGTGTTCCCCGCAGATCTTCCTGGAGCCCCGCCTCAGCGGGAGATCGATTTTACGATCGAGCTAGTGCCAGGTGCAAAGCCTGTGTCACGATCTCCGTATCGGCTAGCGCCTAAGGAAATGGCGGAGCTAAAAGTTCAACTACAAGAGTTATTGGAGCAAGGGTATGTGCGCCCGAGTTCTTCGCCTTGGAGCGCACCGGTCCTCTTTGTTAAGAAGAAGGACGGAAGCTTGAGGCTTTGTATTGATTATCGGGAGCTAAATAAGCTGACTGAGAAGAACAAGTACCCGATCCCCGGATTGATGATCTCTTTGATCAGTTAGTCGGGTCGACGGTGTACTCGAAGTTAGATCTCAAGTCTGGATACTATCAGCTGCGGATAAGGGAGAGTGATATCCCGAAGACAGCGTTTAGTACGAGATACGGGCATTATGAGTTTACGGTCATGCCGTTTGGGCTGACTAATGCGCCGTCAGTATTTATGGATTTGATGAACAGGACGTTCAGGGAGTACTTGGACCATTTTGTGATCGTCTTCATCGACGATATTTTGGTGTACTCGCAAAGTGAGGAGGATCACTTCAAGCATCTCCATTTGGTGTTGGAGACACTCAGGAGAAACCAGTTGTATGCCAAGTTCTCGAAGTGCGAGTTTTGGCTATCCTCAGTGGCGTTCCTCGGGCATATAGTGAGTGGAGAGGGTATTGCTGTGGATCCGGCGAAGATTGTTGCGATACGGGAGTGGCCTGAGCTTGCTACGGTAGCAGAAGTCCGGAGCTTTTTGGGGCTTGCCGGTTATTATAGGCGCTTCGTAGAGAACTTCTCGCGGATAGCGCTACCTCTCACTACTTTGACGAGGAAGGAGCATAAGTTCGTTTGGACGCCGGAGTGCGCGCGAGCTTTTGAGGAATTGAAGTGTCGGTTGACCACGGCGCCTGTGCTGAGTTCGCCATGTGGAACCGAAGGCTATGAGATATATAGCGATGCTTCGGGCAGCGGTTTGGGTTGCGTGCTACTGCAGCACGGCAGCGTGATAGCTTATGGCTCGAGACAGCTAAAAGTGCACGAGAGGAATTATCCGGTCCACGACTTGGAGTTGGCGGCCGTGATTTTTGCCTTGAAGCTGTGGAGACACTATTTGTACGGTGTGAAGATTGATATCTACACCGATCACAAGAGCCTAAAGTATCTAATTGATCAGAAGGATCTGAATATGCGGCAGCGTAGGTGGATGGAGTTCCTGGGGGACTATACTTTCAAGATCCACTACGTGCCTGGCAAGGGGAATGCGGTTGCGGACGCATTGAGTCGCCGAGCCCCAGCTCAAGTGAATTGGCTATCAGTGCATGATGAGCGGTTGGTGCAGGAGCTGGAGGCGTTGGAGATTGTTTGTGTGGATAGACAATCTAGTGCTGAAGCAGTGCTGAATTGGACTGAAGTCCAATATGACCTGGCTGATCGGATTCGGCAGGCTTTGGATATGGATGCTCATATGAAGCAGTTCATGATAGAGGCTCTGGATGGGTCAAATTCCCAATTCGTTGTGGAGGACGGATTGCTGTGGAAAGACGGTCGTTTGTGCGTCCCAAGTGTGGGCAGTTTACGGGCGGAGTTGTTGTACGAGGCGCACCATACCAAGTACTCGATTCACCCGGGGAGCACGAAGATGTACCGTGATGTAAAGAAGCTATTTTGGTGGCCGGGTTTGAAAAAGGATGTGGCGCTATATGTAGCGAAGTGCCAAACCTGCGCCTTGGTAAAGGCGGAGTGCCAAAAGCCGGGAGGATTTCTTAAGTCCTTGCCTATTCCGGAGTGGAAATTCGACGACATCTCTATGGACTTTGTGCATGGTTTGCCAAGGTCGCAGAAGGGGAACGACGCCATTTGGGTGGTGGTCGATCGATTAACAAAGGTGTCGCATTTTATTCCGCATAGGAAGGATGATCCGGTGGAGAAGCTGGCAAAGCTTTATGTGGACAACATAGTGCGGCTTCATGGTGTGCCCCGCAGCATCGTGAGTGACCGAGATGGACGGTTCACGTCCAATGATTGGAGGCTGGTGCAGCAAATGTTGGGAACAAAGCTGAAGTTTAGCACAGCCTTCCATCCGCAAACGGATGGGCAGACCGAGAGGGTCAATAGAACCATGGAAGACATGCTTCGCATGTGTGTCTTGGATTTCGGAAAGCAATGGGAAGACCACCTTTATTTGGTGGAGTTCGCATACAACAACAGCTACCAAGCAAGTATTCAGATGGCGCCTTTCGAGGCCCTTTATGGTAGACGATGTCGCACGCCGTTGTCTTGGTTAGAAACGGGCGAGTCGAAGTTGTATAAGCGATCGGAAGTGGAGGATGCTACTTCGTTGGTGAGCACCATTCGGGAGAGGTTGCTTATCGCTCAGGACCGACAAGCAAAGTACTATAATGCCAAGCACAGGAACGTGGAGTTCGCTGTGGGCGATTATGTATACTTGAAGATCAAGCCGTTCAAGGGTGTCTCGCGGGTGCGGCGATTGAAAAAGCTAAGCCCGAGGTACCTTGGACCGTTCGAGGTTCTGGAGCGAGTAGGAGAAGCGGCCTATCGGCTGAAGCTTTCAGTGGAGCTAAGTGGATTACATGATGTATTCCATATTTCGGTGCTTCGGAAGGCGGTGCAAGAGCCAACGCAAGTGATCGCGGCCAATCAAGTGCCGGTGGTTAGTGGGCTAACGACAAAAGTCAAGCCCGTGCGGATTGAGGACTCGGAGGTCAAGCGGCTACGCAATAAAGAGATCAGGATGGTCAAAGTTCGGTGGGACAATTGCGGTCGTGAGGAGCTCTCTTGGGAGCGAGAGCAGACGATGCTTGACGAATATCCGGAGTTGTTCCGCTCAGGTACAAATTTAAGTTTGTACATGTTTTTCCCTTTATGTAATTTCGTGGGCGAAATTCTTTTAAGAGGGGTAGAGTTGTAACGCCCCGAAACTCAAAGGAGCAGAGGGGAATAATTTGGGCCAGTTTGAGTTCTGGCTGCAGGCACACGGCCTGGGACACGGGCGTGTCCCAGGGCGTGTCAAGCCTGTGTCGACACTAAGGCGTGAAGTCGACACTTTGGTCTCGACATTGTGTCGAGACTGGGCACACGGCCTGCGACACGGGCGTGTCGCAGGGCGTGTCGGCCCGTGTCGACACTTAGCCGTGAAGTCGACACAGTGCTTCGACGTTGTGTCGAGACACGGCACACGGCCTGCGACACGGGCGTGTCGCAGGGCGTGTCAACCCGTGTCGACACTCGTCCCGCGTAGTCGACACTTTGGTGTCGACAGTGTGTCGAGACATGGCACACGGCCTGCGACACGGGCGTGTCGCAGGGCGTGTCGACCCGTGTCGACACTTAGCCGCGAAGTGCCGAGACCTTGTACACGGCCTGGAGCCCAGGCGTGTCAAGGTGACACGGGCAAGGACACGGGCGTGTCCTAGAACCCGTGCAGTGCTCGGGTTGAAAACGGGAGAAAATCATGGGGTACACGGCCAGCTACACGGCCGTGTCAGATGGAACACGGGCGTGTCAGCTAGAACACGGGCGTGTTCGAGACCCGTGTGAGGTTCCAGGTGATTCGATTTTGACGGCGAATGAGGCACACGGCCCTGGACACGGGCGTGTGCCAGGCCGTGTTCGGCCCAGATTGGGCATTTCAGTCCCGAATCGAAGCCGTTCATTTCTTTGACTGAGGATCCAATGGCTGGGGGTTGTTCCTGAAGGGATATACCCGGGTTTTGACTTAGAAAACCCTCACTTTTTCCACTTGTTATCTCTCCAAACCCTTGGAGAAAGAAAAGCTAAGGCAAGAAGAAGAGGAGCTAGATCCGCCATTGGAGGAGCTTCGGAGCTCCGAATCGCAAGCCGACTCCGGATCCACGGAGGCAACGCAAGTGCGGTGATTTCCATCCGATTACTTTTCGATGGCGCCAAAGAGGACCGCAAGGGTAACGATCCTCACTTTTGAGCATGATAGCTCTCTTTCTTAGCATAGGAAGCCCTCTCTCGCGAGTTGGCGAAGAGTTGGAGGCGTTCCTTCGGGTAGATATGTAAAGTCCCCGTTGTTTAGCGTCCGTATGCGAGAACGGACATAGGCATTTTGGTTGAAGCCTACCCGGACATGTAGTTCGGATCGGTGATGTTGCATTGCATAAGGCCGGAGAAGACTCCGTGCTATTTGGTGTTTTTCGGGTTTTCTACGCGGTAGATTGCAGCAGGGAGCCTTGGGGACTAACCCAAAGGTGCACCCGGAAAACTGGGCGGACACGAGGTCTTGCCAACTTGGTGGCCTGAGAGCCAACTTGAACATAACGGGGTTATGTGACTTGTGATAGAATGGGACTCGGTGAAAGTTTGACCCGCGCATATGGCTTAAATTGCCGTTGCGATGTGAGCACGGGTTAGATGGAGCCGTACCCGCTTTATGTCGTTCGGGTTAGAGAGACCTAAAGGTACATGGCACTCGCCGTTGGCATAAATGGGGGTCTTCGGTGGTCGATGGCTTAAATTGACGTGACCAATACCATGAAGACGAATTGCTCATAGGAATGGCCGTCTAAGTGGCGGTGGTGAGTCCGGAATGTTAATGGCTTCAATTGACGTAACATCGACCGGTTCACCGAGAATGTGCCCTGAGTGCACGGGACGTGTGGCCGTACGAGCCAACGTCTGTGATGAAATGGCTATGGTTATATGCATTGCTCGCTTGTGCTAATGAAATGCAGGGAAGGAGCATCGCCGCCCCGAGTTGGGGGCGGGATCGTTATAATTTGGTCAGCATTGCTGACCGTTGCTTTGTTTGCCACCGTGCGGTGGTTTGTTTGCTTGCAGGTGCAGCTGGACCAAGCGGTCAATAGCGGGCTAAAGCCCTTTTTGCGAAGCTGGCCCTCGAAGGCCCAAGTGGAAATGTTTTCTATTTTATTCATGTATGGCCGGCCTGCGTGCCGAGGTTGGTAAATCATGTAATAGACAAATGAAACATCCTGTAAGGCCTTAAGGCCGACTTTTGAGTATTTTGTAATGACATTCCTTTTGGTTTTAGTGGACATTCATGCTTGTGCTGGGTTCTTGATTTGTAACTCTTATAAATTGCTTCCGCTAGAATGCTCTGTGTAGGACGTTGAGATTGGTTGGATGGTTTCCATACGTAACCACCCGGTCTGTCTGTGGTATATGGCGTCGGGCCCCGGCCGGACCTACTGCTATATGCTATGCGACGGATAGGGGGTGTTACATTCTTGCTGTGTACGTCGATGATATTCTTCTCACTGGCGATGACCAGGAAGGGGTAGCCCTGACAAAGCGACATCTTCGCCAACATCTGATCACTAAAGATATGGGCTCTCCAAAGTACTTTCTGGGGATCGAAATCTCTCGGAAGCCCGACTCCTTAGTTCTCTCTCAGCGTAAGTATGCCCTTGATCTTTTAAAAGAGGCAGGATTGACTGGAGCAAAACCTGCCCGATGCCCCATGGAAACTGGGGAGGACATAACCTGGACAGATGATTCGCCTCCTCTTTCAGATAGTTCGCGGTACAGGCGCCTGGTTGGTAAGCTCATATATCTCACAGTGACCAGACCTGACATTTCCTATGCTGTGGGCAAGGTGAGTCAATTCATGCAAGCACCTAGGGAGTGTCATATACAGTCCGCCTTACGGATCTTGGAGTATGTTAAAGCAGCGCCTGGGAAAGGATTACTTTTTCAGAAGAATGGTCATCTGAGGATTGAAGCCTACTCAGATGCAAGTTATGCTGATGACAAAGGGGATCGCAAGTCAACCTCAGGTTTTTGCACCTTTGTTGGGGGAAATCTGGTGAGCTGGAAGAGCAAGAAGCAGTCTGTTGTCTCCAGGTCCAGTGCAGAAGCTGAGTATCGCAGTATGGCGTCAACCACTTGTGAGTTAAAATGGCTGCGAGCTCTCATGCTAGATTTAGGAGAGGTGTACAACCATCCTCTACCTATGTTCTGTGATAACAAGGCCGCCATATACATCTCCAAAAATCCGGTATTTCATGAAAGAACAAAACACATTGAGGTCGACTGTCATTTCATTCGTGAAGAGATCTTAAAAGAACAAATTTGCACTCCTTTTGTCACGTCTGATAAAGAGCTGGCTGACATCTTCACCAAGCCAGTTTCCGCCTCGTTTCTGCATGTTTGCGACAAGCTGGGCATGATTGATATATATGCCCCAGCTTGAGGGGGAGTGTTGAAGTTGGTAACCGGGCGGTCTGTCTTGGCGGGTTGAAGACCGCGCGGTCTGGCGGTTTGTCTCGCCGGGTTGTAAACCGGGCGGTCTAGCGATCTTCACAGGCGACCTCTCTTCTTATCTTGTGGTAACCTTGCGGTTAGCCCTTTTGTCTAACCGCGCGGCTTGTGCGGTTTGTTTTGTATAGTCCGCTTAACTTGTAAATTTTTAGTCCCACATCTCTTATTTGTATTCTCTCATCTCTCCTCCATTCTATATAAGGGAGGGCATACCTTTGTAATAGATACCTTTTTCGGATAATAAAGTTCAGTTTAAAACCATTTCGGTTTGTTTCTGTTCGGCTTTTACAGAGACTCAAACTGAAGAAGATCAGGTAATTAGCTCATTTGATTTTAATTCAGAGGACTTTAAATCTGAATTTAAAGCATTATGTTTAGACCTGCTAAAATCTGAGAAAGAAATTATCTCTCTCAGAAATCATTTATCTGAACATAATACCCTAAAGTCAGAAAGCCTCAAACTCTCTCAGGAGTTGGAGTGCTGTAGGGAGCAGATAACTTCACTGAAAAGTGAGCTATCTGAGGCCAAGAAGCTTGAAGAATCCCTTAATGGGAGAAGTATCAAGCTGATGGACATCACAAGCACAGTGAACTCCAGATTTAATAGTACACTGGGCTTGGGTGCTTCATCCAGCCAACCCATAGTTCTAACAACTCCAATCAAGTTCATCTCTGATAAAGGAAAGAGAGTTGTAGAGGTAGCTAGGAAAAATTCTGATCTGCCCAAGAAAACAAAGTCCCAGCAGAAATCGTCGAACGGAGATCGACGATCGCCGAACGCTGATCGACGATCTCAGGCAAAATCGTCGAACTCAGGTCGGCGATCTCAAGTTCCTGAAATCTGCCACTGTCGACCGTCGAACGGAGCTCGACGATCTGACCCAAGATCGTCGAACGCAGCTCTACGATCGTCGAACAGAGGTCAGAGCTCTGGAAATTCTTTCAAGGGCAAATCAAAATCCAATCCTAAGGGTCCTTCATCCCAAATCTTTAACCCTTATACTGAATGGATTATACCTCCATGGAGATATCATCCTGAAGGTTATAAGAGTCAACCTGAGATGTCTTTTATTTCAGAGTTTAAAGGTTATCAACCTAGGCTCAAGGTAAACTGGGTCAGAAATAAATGAATTATTTTATGTGCTGTTGAAGACCTATCCAACATCTAACCAGCAATGGTACTTGGATAGTGGGTGCTCTAAGCACATGACAGGAAACAAGGACAACCTCACATCCTTTAGAGCCAAGCTTGGACCCAAAGTTATCTTTGGTGATTCAAACTTTGGACAAACCAAAGGATATGGTGCAGTCCAGATTGGATCAGTAACATTCAAGAAGGTAGCTTATGTGGAAGGACTGAAGCACAACTTAATAAGCATCAGTCAGCTGTGTGATGAAGGCTACCAGGTGACCTTCAGTAAAGCATTATGCAAAATCAAGTCAGAGGACAACACAACTGTGTTGACAGGTAAAAGGAAAGGTAACATCTATCTAGTAGATTTTCTTTCAACAGATGTAGATATTTGCCTGTTCAATTCTGTTTGTAGACCAAATATTTTATGGCATAAGAGACTAGGACACCTAAACCTTAGAACTATTGCTAGGCTATCCAAGGACAACCTTGTTAGAGGACTACCTTCTGACCCCTACAAGAAGGAAGGACTCTGCAGGGCTTGTCAATTAGGCAAGCAAACTAAAAACAGTTTTAAGTCACTTAATAAGAGTGATTCACCTAGGATATTGTATCTGTTACACATGGATCTTTTTGGACCCATCACAGTACAAAGCCTAGGAGGGAAATCTTACACTTTAGTAGTTGTAGATGACTTCTCTAGATTCACTTGGGTGTTCTTTCTAAGGAAGAAGTCTGATAACTTTAAGTGTCTGACAGAGTTTCTCAAATGTATACAGATTGAGTTCAATACTCACATTGCCCTGATCAGAAGTGATCATGGGACAGAGTTTGATTCTCTTCTTATGCAAGAGTTCTGTCAGAGTGAAGGGATCATGCATACTTTCTCAGCTCCTAGAACTCCTCAACAAAATGGGGTAGCTGAAAGGAAAAATAGAACCCTTATTGAATCTGCTACTATACTGTTGTCAGATGCTCATCTTCCTCTATCCTTTTGGGCAGAGGCAGTGAACACCTCCAACTATGTGCTGAATAGAAGTTTGATACATAAACTAAAGGAAAAGACTCCCTATGAATTACTCAAAGGGAAGAAACCTAAAGTTGATTATTTTAGAGTCTTTGGTTGTATTTGCTATATACATAATAATGACAAGAAATATTTAGCAAAATTTCAAGCTAAAGCTGATGAAGGAGTGTTTCTGGGATACTCTATGATCAGCAAGTCTTATAGGGTTTATAATAAATCATCTCTAAAAATTGAGGAATCTGTTCATATATCATTTGTTGAATCTAACATGTCTTTCAAGGAGAAGATCACTTCTACCATAGCACCTTTGCAGGAACATTCTCTTGTTGAAGACTTGAACAAGTTACAGGTTACTCAAAAGAATGAAAGCAGTGAAGATGAAGAAAGTGTTCAACATATTGAAGAACAACTTGAATAGTCAGTTGTTGTACCACAAGAAGAAACAACAACACAGGTTTGTGAACAATCAACACCCCATGTTGATTTAGTAACATCAAGAGACCATCCAATTTCCCAAATAATTGGAGACATCTCAGCTGGTGTGCAAACCAGAAATCAGGTCAACCAAAACCTGTTGCACACCTGCTTCCTATCTCAAATTGAACCTCAGTCCATTCAAGATGCAGAGCAAGATCCACACTAGATCATTGCAATGCAAGAAGAGTTGCATCAATTTGAAAGGAACAAAGTGTGGGAACTAGTGCCAAAGCCTAAGGATCACTCCATTGTTGGAACAAAGTGGGTGTTCAGAAACAAACTGGATGATCAAGGAGTAATTATAAGGAACAAGGCAATGTTAGTTGCTCAGGGATATTCTCAAGAAGAAGGAATAGACTATGACCAGACTTTTGCACCAGTTGCAAGATTGGAAGCCATCAGAATCTTTTTAGCTTATGCAACACATAAAGGATTCAAAGTATATCAGATGGATGTCAAAAGTGCATTTCTAAATAGAGACATCAAAGAAGAAGTATATGTCAGACAACCTTCAGGTTTTATCTCTCTAACTTATCCTGATTATGTTTTTAAATTGAACAAAGCATTATATGGTCTCAAGCAAGCTCCTAGAGCATGGTATGAGACCCTAGCATGCTTTCTTTTGGAAAATGGATTTATAAGGGGTAGAGTAGACCAAACTCTTTTCATTAGAACTCATAAGTCTCATACCCTACTAGTACAGATCTATGTAGATGATATTATTTTTGGTTCTACTGACTCAAAATTGTGCAGAAGGTTTTCCAACCTAATGCATTCTAAATTTGAAATGAGTAGCATGAGTGAGCTATCCTTCTTCCTAGGATTGCAAGTCAAACAGCATGCTGAAGGCATCTTCATTTCTCAAACCAAGTATGCACATGAATTGGTTAAAAAATTTGGCATGTCTGAAGCATCTTGTATGAAAATACTTATGCCTACTAATGCTGTATTGGATGCTGATGAACAAGGGAAACCTGTTGATCAGACAACATATAGAGCAATGATTGGCTCTTTACTGTACCTTACAGCTAGTAGACCAGATATAATGTTTGCTACATGTATATGTGCTAGGTTCCAAGTAAGCCCTAGAGAGTCACACCTAACATTAGTAAAGAGGATTCTCAGGTATGTTAAAAGTTGTCCAAATCTAGGTCTCTGGTATCCAAAAGATTCAGCATTTGATTTAACTGGATTTTCTGATGCTGATTATGCTGGATGCAGAATTGATAGGAAAAGCACCAGTGGAACTTGTCAGTTCCTTGATGACAGACTTGTCTCCTGGTTTTGTAAGAAACAAACTTCTGTGTCAACTTCAACTGCTGAAGCTGAATATATGGCTGCAGGCAATTGTTGTTCACAAATCTTGTGGATTCAAAACCATCTCCTAGACTATGACTACAACTTAGAGAAGTCTAAAATCTTTTGTGATAACACCAGTGCTATTTCTATAGCTCAAAATCCAGTCCTTTATAGTAGGACAAAACACATATAGATTATGCATCATTTCTTGAGGGATAATGTTGAAAAGAATAAAATTGAACTGCAATATATCCCAACTGATTTACAAAGGGGAGATATTTTCACCAAGCCCTTGGATGAAAAGAAACACACCTTCTTCCTAAATCAGTTAGGAATGTTAGATGGAGGAAATCTTAAATAATGTCCAAGATTTTAAAAGCTTAAAAATTAACCAAGACTAGGCAAACATCTTGATTTTTCTCAGTGTCTAGAGCTTTTCTGGTCTCTGAACTGCGCTCGACGATTTTTCCCCAGATCGTCGAACGGAGATCGACGATTTCCGAAATCGTCGACCTGAGTTCAGCGTTTCTCAGATAGTGTAAACTATCTCTTCGGTCAACGATCGTCGAATGGCGCTCGACGATTTTGTTCTCTGAACGATCGTCGAACAGAGCTCGACGCTCTCCAATATCGTCAAACGGAGATCGACGATGTTGCAGACTCTTCAGTTTCCTTTAGAAGCCCCGATCGTCGAACTGAGTTCAACGATCTTTCCATTCCTGCATCGAACCCTAATATAAAATTCATTTTTCGCCGTCGTTCTCCTTTGCGCTTTCGATTTCTCTGCAAAAACTTTCTTTCCCTCCAAACATTTCTGCACTTGGTCGTTTTGTTTGTTGCATCTTTGCAGGTAATTATGGCTGTTTCTGTTACTGTGCTCGCCGTCATGAAATTTGATGTCGGCTTTGACGTAGATATGGAATCCTTCAGCACAACAAATCAAGTTTTTCAGGATATCTTAGAGCTATTCAAAGAGCAGAAACTTGCTGCAATCATGACTACAAGGATTAAGCTTGCTTTTGATGAAATTAAAGAATGGGTCTACACTGCACACAATCAGGATCAAAACACCATTGTTGGATCCATCTCTGGCACTCAGGTACCCTTGACACCAACAATTCTGACAGAGGTCTTTGAGTTAAGTACTGGTGGAGATTCTGCTGATTTATCTGGAGAAGAATATGCTGCCTTGCTTGCCAGAATGGGTCATTCTGAGACTAACCCTAGCAAGCTACTGAAAAAGAATCTGTTTGTGGAATACAGATTCCTGACTGATGTAGTTGGCAAAGTCCTATTGGCTAAGCACTCTGCCCATGATACAATTTCAAGGTATCAGCTCTGCTTAATGGGAGCCATAGTGGACATGAAGAATCTGAACTGGGGAGAGGTCTTCTTTGACATAATCAAGAAGAAAATTAATAAATGTTTTGTAAATTTTGGAAGGATTTTAGGACTGTTTCTGCAGAATAGGTGCCCTGCATTGCTAGTATCCTCTGGGATACACATAAATGCTTCCAAGAGACTATCCTGTGCCCTATTTGGTAAATGGGACATGCAGATCATCAAGCCTAGCAGGCCCTCTTCCAGCACTCCTTCAGGCACCAGGACTATCAGAGTCACTTCCCCTCAGGTCTCTGCCCCTGCAGATGACCTGCCTGCTGATGCCTCTCCTCCTCCTCCAATTCCATCTCTTCCCCTTCCATCCACCATTCAAACTCCATCCACTATCATCATATCCAACCCCTCTCCAACCTCTACACCATCTCCAATCCCTACTCTACCTGCCACAGAAAAACAATTCCATCCTTTATACTCATACCCTCAACCAGATACTGCCACCTCATCACTCTCCATTCCCTCCTTCAACCTCTTTGATGATTCCTTCATGGATGATTCACCATCCTCTCCTCCTGAGCTGCCCTTATCCTCAACATCTTACCAAGATCTTCTGCAAGAGATCATTGATCAACCCACCTTCACACCATCCATCTTCATCCCACTATCCTCCATATCCACCTTACCCACACCTCAACCATCCCTTCCCCACTACACTAGCTCTCCACTACCATCATCAACAGCTACACCTCCATCCTCTACCTCTGCTCCAGTCACTACTGAGCAAGTAGATATTCCAGCCCTTGCTGACAGGCTTTATGAATTGCTAGCCCCCAGGCTATCTCTTCTCTTGGAGACCTCCTTGGCTCCATTACTCCTGTCAGTGGCAGCCCTTTCTGCCAGGCTCTCCTCTTTATTCCCTCAGGCAGCCCCTTCAGAAGTGTGCCTTGATCCAGACGTGTCTGAATCTAGGCAGGGGGAGATGCCGTATGAAGTGAGCCTGCCTGCTGCTGCTCTTGCTGTTTCTTCAGCTCCTGTTGTTGTTGCTGCTGCTGTGTTTCAAGATTCAGTTCCACCTCATGTTGCAGTCTTTGCAATAGACCTCAGGTCTTTGCTCTCAGAATTTGATTCAATATATTTCAGATGTCTGCCAGAGAAAGCTTGTCTTCCAGATACAATTGCTATCCAGCCCCCGGAGGATTTGTCCAAGGCCCTTATGCCCTTCTCTTGTTGTGACCCCAGCATCATCACCTCCTTCGTTAAGTCAGTATATGTTGCTGTCCCTCCTGCTGAAAAGAGTGTTGATGCATCTGTTGCTATTAGTACTATCAGTACTGCTGCTACTGCTGTTCCAGTTTCTTCTGATATTCTTATGACAGAGGCACATGATGTTGAGCCTTCTATATTTTCTGATGATATTTCTGCTGATGATATTGCTGTAAGTGAAAATGCTGCTGCCCCAACTGCTGTTGCTACTACTTCAACCTCTGCTTCTGCCTCAACTCCTACTGCCACACCTTCAGTATCTGTTGCTGTTGCTGTTGCTGCTGCTTCAACTCCTTTTACCAGTTCTGTATCTGCCTCAATCCAGCTCAAGAAAGATTTGATGAAAAAGATTGATGCTCTCTATGATGATCAAAGTTCTGAAAGTGACGAGTTTAAGACAGATTCTGATGATTCTTCTGCTACCATTGCCAGAAAGAGAAAGACAAGGAGCAAAGCCATGAAGAGAGTACCTCCTACCAAGGTCAAGGACAACAATGATATACCATATTATATTCTTCATGATTGTCCCATAACCGAGCACTGGATGCAGTACTCAAAGAATCAGCTCAAAGCAATGAAGAAGAAAAGGAAATATGAAAAGGGCTCTTCTCAATTCCAACATCCTCATCCTCCTCCACCACCTCCTCCTGATGCAGGTGCTGGTGGAAGTTCAGCTGCTCAACCCCCTGCTAGAAGTCAAACCCCCTATCAGCCACATGCCAGATCCTATCATAGGGGAAGCCACTCCAGGGGTTCTCAATCCAGAAGAGGAGGCTATAAAGGCAATCAAAGAGAAGTCCAGGTTTACTCTAAAGGTTATTCAAGGCAACATCCCTACTCCAGTGAAGGACAAACATCATCTGACACAACCTCTGGTCCTTTTCCCTATAAATTGAAGGAAATAGTTTCTTCCAAGCCTTCTCAAGATAACCCTTCAAATAGATATGAGCCACCAGTACCATTTGAAGACCCTGAGAACAATCCAGCTGCTTGGACTGCAATGATGAAAGAGCTTGCTGCACTAGATCAGATCAAGAAAGCTAAAGAGCAAGGCAAAGACTCATCTAACATCACTACAATGTCTGAACAAAGAAAGAAAGAGTTGGAAAGATATGGGTCAAGCAAATTCTTTGATTCTAAAAGATACATGAAGCTACATCCTGAAGCTGTAGTTCCCAGGCTCAAACAGCAAACATCTTTAGGTGCAGCAGATGATACAAGATCAAAGAAGGAAGCTCTCAACCCCAACAGAGAAATCAAACTCATTAAGAGCAAGGAAAAGAAATGACTATGTAAGGTGACAATCTCTCTGATTTCTGATTATTATCTGGGATGATATATATATCTGTGGTTCTGCTATGTCCAGTTTTTTTTTGCTTTTCTGTATTGTTGCTTGTATGTTGTTATTTTAATTTTTCCAAACTCTGTAAATAGTAATCCTAACCCAAATAGGGGGAGATTGTTGGAACATCCTATTACTGATTTGGGTCAGGATCACCATGTCTCTAGGAAACCAATGTTTGACCTCCTGTATAGCTTAAAAGGTCAATTAGAATTGAGTCTAAGGGTTAGAAGTCTAGGTTTGGAAGCTGCCCTCAAGACCCAGAATCTTTCAGTTTGAGACTACGTCACATCGTCGAACTCAGCACGACAAGTCGTCGAACTCCGATCGACGATCGTCTAGCTCAACTTTGACAGATCATCGAACTCCATTCGACGATCACTGAGCTCAACTTCCACATATCGTCGAACTCCATTCGACGATCTGCGAGCTCAGTTCGACGATTTTGACTCAGTATTGGATCTCTATCTCTGAGCTCAGTTCGACGATCTTTGAGCTCAGATCGACGATGTTTTGTTGTAGTATAAGTCCAAATCGCTGAGCTCAGCTCGACTATAGCAGAGCTCAGTTCGACGTTTTCTGGTAACTTCAAGGATGTTTCAAGATTCAAATTCAAATCAGTTAAGGAGTTATTCTGCAATTAATTCAGAAGATTTTCTAGCCGTTTTCATTTATTTCTGGACCAAGTTTCAATGGATTTTCAAGGAATATTTCTGTGGACTTTCCTCCAGAAGACATTTTGCAATTAAGGGTGCAATTAATGCAGGCCAACGGCTATTTTTGACAGAGGATGTTTTTCTATTCAGTACCAGAGAATAAAAGACAAGAATTTTTGAATCTCTCGAAGACAAATATCAATAATTCTCAGAACACAGACAAGAAGAGCAAGCACAAAATATTCTGTCTCAAAGAATTCTCTGAAGAACACACATCCAAGGAGATCAAACTTTCTGAAATATTCTGATCTCTCTTATCTTAAGTGTTCATGACCAACATATTTCAAGACTCCAGACACCTAACATTTTAGCTGTTGCTGAAATCATCTTTTGCTGGAGATCAAATTCTGAAGGCATATCACCCTACAGCAAAGCTTCTTTTCCTGAACATCTCAAGGACTCAGGGGGAGCTTTGACACCATCAAATCCACATATTCTTCTCAGCTGCTTTGAGAAAGAGAAGACTTTCATCACTCTCTCACCCCCATCTCTGTAAAGGGTTTCTCAAACTCCCTTCAAAAGTTTGTATTTGATTTTTGAGCACCTTGTCAAAAGCTCATTAGTGGCAAGACACCTGATCAAAAAATCTGATTTGGTTTTTGAGCATCTTATCAAAAGCTCATTGGTGCCCAGGACACCTGATCAACTCATCCTATAGTGGATTCCTACCTAGGGTGGTAAAAGAGTGAATGTACCCAAGTTTAGGGGAACCACTATAGTTCCTTGTGTCATCTGGATTGCTTGTCTTTTTTTTTTGTTTCTGGCTGTGATTGTTCTGTGATTTGCTTGTGATTAGTTTAGTTCTGTGATTAGATTTATTAATTGCTTCTCTGCTCACTCAGATTACAACAATTGTTGTAAAAAGTTTTCAAGCATCATATATTCTATTCACCCCCCTCTAGAGTATATTAGATCTAGCTGCACTTTCAGTCTGATCAAACTTTAACCATCTTTATCATTGGTATAAGCAATACAATATGGGCCTGCAGTAATCACAAAATATTTAAATACAGGTTTTCCTCCTAATAAATATTACGTTATTTATTAATAAAGTTTATGAAAATTTAAGATAATAGAATCTACTTGATATTGAAAGATATTACGTTTTATTCCTGTGAAAATTATTTCTTATTAAACAGTTTAAGCATTGTAATTTAAATTTCTAAGCAGAAAATAATTACTTTTTTTTAAACTCTTGGTCATTAACAAGCAATCATGCATAAATAATTAATATGAAGGCAAAATGAACAACAGATAAATAATTTGCTAAATAACGTTAATGTTGCGGTTCGCCCGGTTTTTCCCGATCCGAAGAAATCAGACCGCCTTAGTTCGGTGTCGGATCGGGCGTGCAAACAGTCAAAGTAAATTGCAACAAATGACATGGGATGTTTTTTACGTGGAAATCCCGGAAATGGTGAAAAACTACGTGCCTAGATATGTGTCGGGCCAAAATTAACTAGTTTCTCGGAGTTTTACAAAAATTGATTTGATCTCGGAGGGCGACAGACCACTACTTCATTACAAGTGCAAAGTATAGAAAACTAGAAAAAAAGGCTAAGTACGCGGAGCCTTGATGGAAGAGCTCCGGCCTTGAGAGGGTGCTGAACTTGCGGAACCATGGTGGGAGTGTTCCGGCCGAAAAATTCTCTAAGTCTTTGGAGCTTCTGGAGAGAGCATTCTCGTTGATGCGAAACATTGATGAGAGCACTCTCGCAGACGCGGTTTACGCAACTTGTAGCTTGTTGAAAACTTTAGCGTAAGAAAAAGAGTGGAGAGAATTCCTAAGCTGAGAATCGGCCTAAGTCCACGATCTCGCCGAAAAACCTCAGAGTTTCCTCTTACCCCTGGAGTTGATTGTCCTCAAATTAAGGTCTGAGGGCTTATTTATAATTGTGTGGAGGGTCACGGTGGTAATTATGCAGGGGAGTAATTTGTTCTGGCGAATGACATCACTCCATTTTGATCACATGGATCACCAATTTTGCCAAAATGACGAAGATGCCCTCGGGCAATTCGTGCGGCTCGGGCAGGCTGCCCCGAAATGGCGGGGGTCACCGACGACGGAGGAGGCTGCCAGTGCTCGGGCGCGGCCCAGCGGGGTGCGGCCACGCATGGTGCGTTGTCCTGCACGACGGCGCGGTGCACGGTTCGTAGCGGCCATGCGCGGCAGCGCAATGCGGGGCCCGACGTGGCCCTGCGCGGCCATGCGTGGTCACGCGGTGCGTTGCCCTGCATGGCCGCACGTTGCGCGGCCATACATGGTCGCGACGTGCACGGCCCTACGTGGGATGCGGCCCTGCGCGGCGACGCGCGCCACGCTATGCGTGTGTGGTTGCGGGCTGCGTGGGCGCGCAGGGCACGCGCGCGCACAGTCCGTAGGGGGATTCTGCATGTGGCATCTGGGCGTGCTTGCGCGGCCCGGTTTAGCACGTGCACGGGCTCAACCCCCTTCGAGGGTGTTTCCAGGTCTCGGGGAAATGCGGCTTGCGCACGCAACCAATTTGGTTGAGCCTATGTGTACTTGATCGATATGCTCCAGGTTTGACTCACGGATTTCAGGGGGAACCCCATCAATTGCCCCCAAATCTTCGTGATTCTTGATCCGTGAAGCGACGAGCACGAAAATTTATAGGCTTGGCTATTTTGTCTCGGGTTACCAGCATGTGCACATTACCAATTACTTTGATTTGTGGCGTAAAACATCCCTTTGGTTAGGCCTTGATGTGAGCGTTGATGCCTCAGATTCGTCCGTGTCTGCTTCGTGGGATGAAGGTTCTGTGAGGATGCTTGGATGGCGATTCTCGCGGTGGACTGCTAATGCCTTGCACTTGCTTGTTGGGCAATGTTGGCGGCGTGTTGCAGGATCACACTTCTTCTTTGCGCTTTTGTGTGCCGCGATGATGCAGGAGCGTGTCGCTTTTCACATTCCTTTATGCATGAATGCACGAGCATGATGTTGCACACTAACTTGTGTGATTGTCGCGGAATGTTAGCGTTTGTCGCGGATCTTTGGACGTGACGTAGAGGAATGTGATGCACCCTTATCTCGATGTCGCAGAAGGATCCGCAGGCTTGTTATCACTAGAATACATGGAAGGACATAATGTTTGTTTCTGTGCCGCAACTCAGAATGATTTGACATCAAATCCTATCTAGAGCTGAGACTGAGCTTCTGGAGGCAGAGGCCGTCAATGACGTTTGTCCCTCGGGATGTTGTGATGATGCGAGCTTTCGTGTTTGTAGGTCACTAGAAGTTCCGGGGCCTTGGGGTGGAGCGAGGTCGGATTGTTGAGCGGACACTAAGATGATGGCTATGAAGGCTCAAGCGTTGTTGAACTCCGCCTTGTATTTGGTGGGGATTTCGCGTGTTGCAAAGACCGTGGGGGTGTTACGTCCCCTGTACAGGTGCTTCCATGAAAGACGATGTTAGCGATGGGGGAGCATTTGATCGCATCCGTGTCGTACGCACACTTGGTATGGTTGGCTTGAGTATTTCCTTTATCACTTCCTTTGCTCGATCGCACGAGTTTTTAAGTGATGTGTTGAGCTTGCGAGTTCTCTATGGCGTCGGTCTTGCATGGTGAAGATCCCACCGTCGTCATTAGGTGGGGATCTTAATAATTGCTGAACTATTCCCTGTTGTTGTCCTTGTTGTGGCAACGTGGTGTCGTGACATGTGTTGCGGCGGCCCAAGAGCATCTGGTGCTTTATGTTCCTTGTTCGCCAGATGTTATCGCTGGTGATTGTTGCCGAGCATTAGTGGCGAGAGCTTAATGCTTAAGTGTGATGGGGAGGACACTTGCCCCTTGCCTTGGTAGTGCGGATGGACTCGAGGATCTGTTTGTTTTGGGAGACGACGACCGACCTTGGTTCGTGCACGCTTTGCGAGTGTCTGGTATTTGTTGGAGAGACTTTGTTCGCTTTTGCCTGGGGAGGACCGGAGTCCGTCCGCGCGGTAATGATGAAGAATCTTTGTTCGGTCGCCCTTTAGGAGGACCTAAGTCCGTCCGGATGGAGGTGGAGTAGCTGAAGAGAGAGAAGGCCCAATTGACTGTATAGCTGAAGGATGTCGAGGTTATGCGAGTGTCCGCGATGGCTAAGTACAACGGGCCTCACAACTTTGAGATGGAGCGATCTCGTATCGCAGCAGATGCCTGCTCTGAGATGATGACGATTGGGAATGATCGGCTCGAGTGCGATGTCGTGTACCGCTTAAACTTTGGCAAGGGGTTTCTGGCTGCTTGGAAGATACCATAACGCAGTGATCTGGGCGTGGAGGATGCCTCAGATGACGATGCTGACGTCGATGTTGAGGGATGACTCAATTGTTCCCTTTCTTGTTTGTTTGAGTTGCTTTTCTTCGTCTCGTGAGTGCGCCTCTGCACCGTCATAAGCTCTTTGTTCCTCATGATGATGTAGCACGTGGGGAAGCTTTTGTTTGAAAGGATACCCTCTTTTTTGGAACTTTTGTATTCTGGTTGTGTTCTGGTGCTCGTACACTTCTGGCGGAGTAGTTCTTAGCATGAGCATTAACATTTTGAACAAGTCGTTAGTGGGAGATATTCGTTCGCTTGCGCTTCAGGAGGACCAGAGTCCGCTTAGGAGTCGGTGGTGAGGAACACTTGTTTGCACATGATTTAGGAGAACTGGGGTTCGTCCGAGTGAAGGTGGCGAAGAACCTTTGTTCGACCATGATTTTGGAGAACCGAGGTTCGTTCATAGAGAGGTGGCAAAAAACCTTTGTTTGATCATCTTTGGTAGAACCGGGGTTCGTCCGAGAGGAGGTGGAGAGAACCTTTGTTCAACTGCACTTTAGGAGAACCAAAGTTCATCCACGAGGAGGTAGTGAATAACCTTTTCTCGATCGCGCTTTGGGAGAACCGGGATTCGCTCACGAGAAGGTGGAGAAGAACCTTTGTTCGATCGCGCTTTAGGAGAACTGGGGTTCGTCTGATAGGAGGTGGCGAAGAACCTTTGTTCGATCACGCTTTGGGAGAACCAGGGTTTGTCCATGAGGAGGCGGCGAAAAACCTTTGTTTGATCGCGCTTTGGGAGAACTGGGGTTCGTTCACGAGGAGGTGGCGAAGAACCTTTGTTCGACCGTGCTTTGGGAGAACCAGGGTTTATTCAAGAGGAGGTGGAGAAGAACCTTTATTCGTTCGTGCCTTAGGAGCACTGAGGTCCGTCCGGGTGGAGGTGGCAAAGAACCATTGTTCATTCGTGCCTTAGGAGAACCGAGGTTCATCCAAGTGGAGGTGGCAAAGAACTTTTATTTGTTCGTGCCTCAGGAGGATCAGGGTCCGTTCGAGTGGAGGTGGTTGTTATAAATTGGCAGTTTGTCTCTCTAGTCGGACTGTTAGCAGCTCGGGCGGTCTGGCAGTTAGTCCTGGCGGCTAGTACAGGCAGTCTGGTTGTCTAGCGGGTTGGTGCAGCGGTCTGGTAGTGATCCTCTGCTAGCGGTCTGGTGTTTAGCCACAACTGTGGCCTGGTGGCAGCCCGCAGTTGCGGTCTCGCGATTTGCCGCAACAACGGTCTGATGGTTAGACACAACTGTGGTCTGGTGGCAACCCGCATTTGTCGTTAGGTGGTAACCCGCAGCAACGGTATGTTGATTTGCGGCAACTGCGGCCGGGTGGCAACCCGCAGTAGCGGTCTGGAGGCTAGACCAACGACCTTCCCTGGTGGACTGGTGGTTTCCCTTGGTGTTGTAGGGTGGTTTGTTATTCTTTTG
This sequence comes from Platanthera guangdongensis, assembly GCA_039583875.1. Classification (NCBI taxonomy): domain Eukaryota; kingdom Viridiplantae; phylum Streptophyta; class Magnoliopsida; order Asparagales; family Orchidaceae; genus Platanthera; species Platanthera guangdongensis. The sequence continues at coordinate 46,183,671 of CM077157.1, read as the reverse complement.
TATAGTGTGCGGTTTGACATTGTCAAACCGCATAAGCCGCACAAATTGTATTTAGTCCCATATCGGTTGTTGTATTCTCTCATCTCTCCCGATTTTTATAAATAAAGGGGCATACCTATATAATAATTATCCTTTTGTAGCAATAAAGTTTGTGGTTTATTTTGTTTTTTATCCATTTCTTACATGGTATCAGAGTGAATCGATCCTTTGCTTTAAAAATATCACGGTTTATTGGATTAACTGCGCTGTTGAAGCCAAAATTTGACTTCGACGAAAGTTCGAAATTAGGGGCGTAGCCAACACCCACTTGTCCCGAGCTCTGACCTCTGACTAGTTGTGAAGGACTAGAAACCGACCCAAAGCCTCAGCAGGGAGGTCCCACTGCTTACCCGAAAGATCTCTGAGAGCTTCCCCTGCAAAGCCAAAAGCTGGGCTTGGAGCTCCTCAAAAAGCATAGAAAACTCTTCCAAAGTCTTGGGAAAAAAGTGCTTCTGAAGAACCTCTATGGGCCTATTTAAAGTTTTTTGAGTTTGAACTGTCAATAACCAAACTGAACCGACCTGAAATTACCAAAATACCCTTGGTTGGGTCTGCCAACAGCCAAACTCCGCTGTTCTGAAGGGTTATATGCAGACCACCGAGGGCAAAAGCGTAAAATCACCTAGGGCAAAAAGGTGAACAACCTTCCAACTGAACCGGCGCTTGGCGATAGCACCGTCTCGCGGGCGAGAGCTCCTACCTATGGGGCTCGTCTCGCCTAGCGAGGCCCTCGCCTGAGCCGCTGGGCCCTCTCTCTAGGTCTGTCTCTCCTGGGAAGGCTCTCGCCTGAGCCGCTGGGCCCTCTCTCTAGGTTCGTCTCGCCCGAGCCGCTGGGCCCTTCTCGCCTGAACCACCAGGGCCCTCTCGCCTAGCGAGCCGACCTTAACCCGACGAGTATCCCTTTTCCTGGGACCCACTCGCCTGTGAGTGGGCTTTTGTCGAAGAGTCCATCCTGCCTTTCCTTCCCCTCTCTTCGAGCCCGAATTGTTCCTACGATCCCGAGGTTGTACACAATATCTGCTCTTTTCGAGATTATTTTAAGCTCGGAAAGAAAGTCCAACCGAGGCTCGTGTCATTAAAGCGTATTTATGGGCATATTTATGAGGGAATATTTGGTGAGGCCCCACACCGAAGCCTATAAATATAGGGTTCCTGCTTCATATAGAAATCCCCCCTTTTCACACTCCTTCCTTCCTTTGCCCTATTGCAATAATGTCTCAGAGCCAGAGTTTCTGCGAGCGCCTCGCAATGGTGCGCAAGCAGAATAAGGCCAACGTGGCCGCTCTGACCAAGACTCTGGTTCGTGCCCCAGCCTCCTTACCGTCCTCTTCGCCTTGCCAGAAGAAGGTAAAGACAGGCGTTCCTTCCTCCTCGGCCGAGGGGCCATCTCGCATTGTCCTGGAAACCCGCCCCTCTCCTCCTCCCGCATCTCCTAAAGAGAAGGAGGTGAGTTCTCGCTTTCTCCCCTATTATCTTTTCATCTATCTGCTTATTTACCATATTGCTTCTTTAGGGAGCCCCCGCGCCTCTACGCCGTCCAGTCAATCCGCGGGATGACACCGTTGCCCATCGTGAAGAAACTGACTCACCACAGCCTTCCACTCCTCCATATACTCCTCCTAATGAGAGGCGAGACGACCCCTCTCAGGCCGTCGGGACGTCCCGCCATCCTGGTAAAAAACCATCCATCTCGCTTTTCTATCCCACTCGCTACTCTCACACCCTCCTGCAAGAGCCTCTGAAGGATCAAGCGCATAACTAACTGTTCCAAAAGCCCGGACTGTTGGAAAGGGTGCTACTTAATTTCTTAAATAAGTAGAAGAGCGCCACGGGTCAAGTGAAGGAACGCCGGACCCAACAATCCCCCCCGGCGTCCAGCACAACCCGTCGGCTCAGAGGTGGAGTTAGCACATGGCCCCCATGGCTCAGAGGTGGGGTTACCACATGGCCCACACGGCTCAGAGGTAGGGTTACCACATGTCCACGGTTGCACAGCTCAGAGGTGGGGTTACCACATGTCCACGGTTTCCTGACCCGTCGGACCCATACAGGTAGAAGGGAAAAATCAGGATTTAATAGCGCCCCCCGGTCTTGAACCCGTGACCTGCTCTGATACCAATTGAAGGATCAAACGTATAACCAACTGTTCCAAAAGTCCGGGCTTTTGGAACAGTTGGTTATACGCTTGATCCTTCAATTGGTATCACCTGTTCCAAAAGCCCGGACTTTTGGAAAGGGTGCTACTTAATTTCTTAAATAAGTAGAAGAGCTCCACAGGTCAAGTGAAGGAACGCTGGACCCAACAGCCTCTCTCACCTTGCCACTCCACTCCTTACGTATTCGCCCAGACCGACTCGCCCGCTGAGGAGCTCTTTAGGCGACTCATCGTCTCGCCCCCTCCTCCTATAGACGAAATTGAAGACTACCTGGGCGACCCCACAGACCCGTTGGAGATGAAGCGCAAGACAACCGAGATGTTCCGAACACATGCGCGCATCATTAGCAAGCTGGAGCAGGAAAGGCAGGCGGCTGATATGCGAATCGAATGGCTGGAGCTGAATGCGCTCGCCTGTCTTCTGAGGTTGACCCTAGGATAGAGGTTGAGGGGACCGATCCTCAAGCCATTATCAATGAGGTCGACATACAACTCCGTCTCGCGAGCAGTGGGCTTGGCGCCGTTTGCGCCTTCCACTCGCACAGTAGGCCCCCCTGCACGGGGGCTCGCGGTGGCCGCTGGAATGGTTCTCCCGTATTAAGGACTGCCATGCTCGACCCGCTTTATTCATTTGTCTCGCTCTTTCTTCTTTGTTTTGTATCTTTAATGCTGTAATAATTAGGTAATACATTATGCTGCCGTCTCGCCGACAATGTCTGAGAACATGATGCCTGCCTTATGCGGGATGGTATTTTTAAATATTTATTGCTACTAGTTTAATTTCTTCATTTCCTTTAATTTCTTTTAATTTAATTATTCTGTCCTATGATTGTGATAAGCCACACAAATCGAGGTTTAGGAGAGAGAGAGTGAACCGCCGACCGGTTCTTTCCCTTCCCCTACATGTTTTCCCGCCCATTTAATCATTTCACTACATCCGCTATAAATAATCCTGTCCCCCGGAGTGGAAGAATATCTGAGCCTTCATCCCTGCTACGCCCAAGTCTTTGCCCCCTTGATTCTTCCATCTCGCCGCTCCCTCCCGCTCTTTTACTCCTCTCACTTCTTTTTCTCTTCTCGCTTCTTATTCTCTCTCAACCCTCTCGCCAACATCCGTCTCACTAAAAAATGGGGAAGAAGAAAGTTGAGGAAGGCGAGGGGCGCAGTCGCGGCGGGAAATGTTTTACCGATCATGACTTCCCTCCCGGCAGGCTTCCTGACGAAGACTACCGCAACTTCATCTGCGAGTGCATGAAGGAGGGGCTTGAATCGCAGCCCCCCAAGGTTGGCAAGGCGATTAACACCTATTACCCGGGAGAACTTGCCTTCCCCGTCTCGCGCTTCGAGGCGAGGTTGAGATTGCCCCTCTAGCCGGAGGTAAAACCGGTCTTGAAGTACTTTGGCGTCGTCCCGACGCAGCTTAACCCGAATGCTATTTCGGTGTTAATCGCTTTCACCTGCTACATGCGTCGGGAGCTTCAAGTCGTCGCTGCTCCAGGTGGTGCTCATGGACCTACCCTCCACATCCTGGAGGTGGTAACCTCCCATTTTTAGGACCCTCTCGACAATATAGGGCCCTTCCCAATTTGAATTGAGCTTACCCACGGGGGCAGATCTTCCCGCAGCATCAACTTTCTTCAACACCAGATCTCCTTTTGTGAACTGTTTGATCCTGATATGCTTGTCAAAGTATTTTGCCATCCACCGTTTGATATCTTCCTGCCTGATAGTTGCGATATCACGTAACTCTTCCACCATATCCAACGAGAGGCGTAACCCCCCTTTATTTTCCAATCTCCAAGCCTCATCCCTGTCACCTACAGCCGCGACTCGTGGGGATCGAACCTCAAACTCCATGGGCAAGACTGCCTCACACCCATGGGAAAGTTTGAAGGCGGTCTCGCCGGTGGCCGTGTTCGGGGTTGTCCGCAAGGCCCACAATATTGAGGGGAGCTGTTCCACCCAACTTCCCCTCAAGTTCTCCACCTTCTTCTTGAGCAGGTTCACGATGATCATGTTGGCCGCCTCCACCTGGTCATTGCTCCTGGGATGATGTACGAAGACAAATCTAAGGTCTATCCCCAGCTGAGCGCAGAAGCTGATGAACTCTTCGCTGGCAAATTGGGGCCTATTGTCTATTACGATCGCCTGGGGGAGCCCGTGCCTGCATATGATCTCCCCCCAAATAAAATTTCGGATGACCTGTGAGGTGACCTTGGCCAATGCCTTGACCTCTAGCCACTTTGAAAAGTAATCAATCATGACTAGGAGGAACCTCCTCTGTCCACTAGCCGGAGGGAAAGGCCCGACTAAATCCATCCCCCAGATGGCGAAAGGTCATGGTGCCATGATGCTTCAGAGCCTTTGAGCGGGCAAAAGTTGGAGGGGGCATATAGCTGACACTTCCGGCACCTCCGTGCAAACTCAACCGCATCCTTCCTCAGGGTCTGCCAGAAATACCCTTGCCTTACCACCCTTTCTTCCAACGTCCTTCCCCCTGAGTGACTGTCGTATTCGCCTGAATGCACTTCCTCCAGGATCCTCGGGACCTCCCCCTCGGTCACACACCTTTTCAAGAGCCCTGACAACATCTTCCGACGTAATCCCCCTTACAGCATTAGGTAGCGAGCCGCCTTGTACCTGAAGCTTTTCCCATCCTTGGTCCCCTCCAAAAGCTTGCCAGTGGTTAGGAAGGTCACCAATGGATCCACCCACGAGGATCGCTGATCCACCTCCATCAACTCTCCTTCCTCGATAGCTGGTCGAAATAGCTCAGTCAAGGTCCCTCCTCCCTGAGGTCCAAACTTAGCCAACCGATCGACAACTATACTTTATTCCCTTGGAACATGTTGGATTGAGAATGTCCGGAACCCTCCGATGATCGCCCTCACCTTGGATAAGTACTTCACAAGGGTGGGCTCTCGTGCTTCGAACTCCCCTCAGATCTGTGATGCCACCACCAACGAGTCTATAAAAGCCTCCACATCCTGGATCTCGAGTTCCTTCGCCAAACGAAGGCCGGCTATCACAGCCTCGTACTCCGCCTGGTTGTTAGTCGCTGGGAAGTGCAAGACCACTGCTTGTTCTATAGTGACCCCTTGAGGACTTATCAACACCACCCCTGCTCCGAGGGAGTTCTTTCCCGAGTCCCCATCGACCATCATCTTCCACGCCTCCTACGGTCGCGGCTCCTCAGCTCCGACCTAAACAACGTAGTCCGCCAAGAAGTCAGCCACTGTCTGTGTACAACCCCGTAGCCGGGCGAGTGGGACCCTCCCCAAATGTCAGCCTAGGGGCGTGTTATGGGCGACGGGTTGGTGCGACCCCGTTTGAGGACGTGCGGGTCCTCGTGCGTGCGTGCGGAGGTTTTATGTGCGCGTGCTTAGAATTTATATATATATATATTATTATATAATATATATATTATTATATTATATAATATGTAGTATATTGGATATAAAGGGAGAAGATAAGAGGGCAGCAGGGGGATACTTGCGGGAAATGGGGGAGGGAGTTCAATAATAGTTAGGTTTGGCCTGGTAGGGTTTCTCTCCGGCGAGATGGAGACATTCCTCGCTCGGAATCACTTATCACTACCAGTTTCTCTTTCATATGGTTGAGTTCATAGCGGGGACAGATTGAGAGTATCTTATTCTCGTGGACGATGGAGAATAAGCAAGCCCCGGTTGCTGCCAGAGAAGACCCCTTTGACCTGTTCAAGCTCTCGTCCAGGTGGGCGTCGGGGGAGGCAGAGTCATCATCGCTAGAGATAGAGGCGGAGGAGATTCCGTCGCACCTCAACACCTTGAACAGCTCCGGCATGTTCCACATGGTGTCTACGGACAAGATGTCGGTGCAGTATGTGGGCAACCCTCAACATGGCTACGACGTCGGGGCCGTGCAGGCGAACTGCCCTGCGCCGACCAGGAGGATTGCCTATTACTTCGAGATGAAGGTTAAGAATGCTGGACAAAAGGGCCAAGCAGCCATCGGATTCACCACTAAGGAGTTCAACCTCCGAAGACAGCCTGGTTGGGAAGCCAATAGTTGTGGTTATCATGGGGATGATGGATATCTTTACCATGGACAAGGAAAAGGGGAGCCGGGAGCCATTTGGTCCTACTTATACATCCGATGATACTGTTGGTGCTGGAATTAATTACTCTACGCAGGAGTTTTTCTTCACGAAAAATGGGGAACTTGTTGGAATCGTCTCTAAGGATATCAGAGGCCTTTTGTACCCAACAATTGCTGTTCATGGACCAAATGAAGAGTATGATTGTTTTCCAAATCAACAATTTCTCTCCCGTCGCCGGCAAAGCGGGAGCCGGCCGCCCCTTTTCCCTTCTCCCCCGTCGCCGGCAAAGCAGGAGCCGGCCGCCCCTTTCCCCCTCTCTCCCATCGCCGACAAAGCAGCAGCCCGGGCGAGGCTCGGCCTATAGCGAGGCTCGGCCTATAGCGAGGCTCGGCCTGGAGCGAGGCTCGGCCTGGAGCGAGGCTCGGCCTGGAGCGAGGCTCGGCCTGGAGCGAGGCTCGGCCTGGAGTGGAGAGCGACCACCGACACGGTCGCATACAGTAGGATCGACTCGGAGCTCCTCTCCCATCCCCGCCGCCAAGCACGCGACAAGGGTAACGATGTTTCAACTTGGGCAGGTGAAGCCTTCAGTTTCCATATTTGCACGGAAGCTCCTCTCCACCAACGGGTGGGGGGAAGGGAGCTCCCCGACGGGTTGACGTGCACGTCCCCGCAGTTAATTGCATTAGTACCCGGAAGCGTGAGTATGGGTTTAGGCATGCTGTGTGAAGCCCATCCGGACGTGTGAGCCGGATTGGTGATGTTCTGGGGTTCCCGGAGAAAACTCCGAGGAAGTTGTTTATTTAGCCGCTTGCAGGGAATGCGCGCCACAAGCCCCAAAAAGGGGGTGTGCGCAATATGTTTGGCCCGCTTCTGTTAGCCGACCGATGACTAGTTGGCCGCCGCTCGTCGAGACGTTGGCGTACAGGTGTTGCAGTACCAGGCGGGGAGTAGCGGGCTTAAGCCCAAGCTTGTGCTGGCCCTCGAAGGCCTTTTTGTTTATATTTCCGGCCTGCGTGCCGAGTATGGAATTTATATTCCTGTAATATTCTTTTATATCTGTGATGCTCTAAGAATGTAGCTTACTCCTCCTGTCTTGGGCGAGCGGCGTGTTCGTGAACCGCTCCCCCGTGTGAGCCCTGAGGTATAGATGCCGGGAAGCCCCTGATGGCCCGTTGCCATCCTTTCAGAGTAGCGGAGTTCCGCTATTAGCGGCCCAATTAGGGCTGCGCAGAGTAGGGCTGCTGGGAGGTTTTGCGCTAATAGTAAGGCGGGCGAGGAACATTTTACATAGACCCGAGGTGACACCTCTAGTTTGGGAGTGGATCTCGAGATCCTCCTTGGATGTTCCGGTCGGCCAAGAGAGCCCTCCGAAGGTGCCTTAGCTCAGCCCTTGGCTTGGGAGGGGAAGAGTTAGTTAGTCTTCCGGGTATGCGGCGGGTCCTCCACGCTGAGACCTTGGGTCTGTCCCTTGTGTTCCTAGTCTTGTGCCTAGATCGTTTGCTTGAGGGTAGTAGGTGCGCGGTCACCCCTTCCCCACGGGTCGAACTCCACAAGAGGCCGGATTCCGGTTTCAACAGTCTGTGCCTTAATGGAGAGCCTTGGCACGAATGAGATATCAAACTCGCTCAATTCGATAGACCACTTGGCCAACCTGCCTGAGTGCTCCACTCCCTCAAAAATCTTCCGAAGGGGATGGTCAGTCACCACCCTGATCAAATGCGCTTGGAAGTATGGCCGAAGATTCCTGGCCGAAACGATCAAAGCATATGCCAGCTTTTCCAAGATGAGGTAGCGGAGCTTCGCCTTCTTCAGGATCCTGCTAACATAGTAGATTGACAACTGTTTCTTCCCATCTTCTCTGACCAGGACAGAGCTCACGGCCTCTGCTCCTACTCCGAGATACAAGGCTAGGTCCTCCCCCTCCTTTGGGCTTTGAAGTAGAGGAGCCAGGGAGAGCTGCCTCTTCTGCATTTGAAAAGCTTCTTCACACTCGGCCGTCCATTCGAACCTTTGAGTACCCCTCAGCACTTTGAAGAATGACGAGCATTTTTCTCCCGACCTGGAGAGGAATCTGATTAGCCCGGCCAGCTTGCATGTCAAGCGCTGGACCTCCTTAGCATTGCGTGGTGACTCCAGTGTACAACCCCGTGTCTGGCGAGTAAGGTCGCCAAGAACCATACCGGGCAGTTCAGATCGTCCAAGCAACAGGCAAGCCCAACAAAGGACTCCGAAGATCGTGGGCGAGCTCGGCAAGGAAAAGCCGAACCCGAGCTCGGCATTCGTCGACCGTGAGCTCGGTATTCGCCGAGCTAAGCCAGGATTCGTCGAGCTAAGCCAAGATTCGTCGAGCTTAGGTTGGAGGCCGACTGATGGGCAAGCTCGCCATCCCGAATCACGCTCGCCAAAGGAGCTCGGCAACAGCAGGCGAGCAGGATCTTCCGAGGTGGCCAAGCTCCCCAGCTCGCCCAGATACAAGAGGTACTTTTTACTGTTTTGCCCCCGCTGGTCTGCCTATAGCTCTTCAAAACAACGGAGTTTGGCTGTTGGTAGACCCAGTCAAGGGTTTTTTGGTAACTTCAGGTCAGTTCCTTTTTGTTATTGGCAGTTCAGATTCCGAAAACTATAAATAGGACCCACGGGGTACCCCAAGAGGCATGCTTCATGTGCTCTCTTACTCCAGTTTTCAAGTGCTTTTTGAGGGTACCTTAGCTCGGCCCCTAGATAAGGAGGGGAAGTGCTCTCAGATCTTCTATGTGTGTGGTGGGTCCTCCCTGCCGAGCCCTTGGGTCGGTTCCCCTTGTTTCTTTTGTTATTTTGCTTGCTGGAGTAAAGTAGGTGCACGACCACCCCCTTCCCCAAGGGTGAACTTCACATGAGACCATTTTTCGGTTTCAACATTTTGGTGCGGTGAGCGTGGAGCATGGTCAGTGCAGAAAAGCTTCAGCGAGGCCGATGACAGGAGGACAGGGATCTGACAGGCCGGACTCGCCCCCCCCCGCCTCTCGCCACAGTGAGGATGTTCGAGGATTTCAGGAGTGAGGTGCTGAACCTCGTCAAGTTCGCACTCGGCATGCGGGCCGAGTGCTCGACTCCAGCACCCCAGATCGCGGTCGTCCCCTCTCTAGGCGAGGACACCCCCGACAGGCGAGCTGGGAAGGAGGTGGCCGAGGAAGGCCGGGGGTGCGAGCTCCCCGAGCACGAGCTCTTCCCTGGCTCGGCAGGCCGAGGCCGGTTCGGCGAGCTAGGCTCGCGAGACTCGCCAGCTCGCCCCGTAGGGGGAGGCAGTCCCTTCAGCGAGTTGGTCTCTTCAGCTCCAGTTCCAGAGGGCTTCAGGGAACCCGAGATGTCCTACTACACCGGGAAGGGAGACCTAGTCCAGCACGTTCAATGGTTCGAGGATGTGGTTTCAATCCGGCAGATGTCGGACGGGTTCAAGTGCCGACTCTTCGCTATCACCCTCAAGGAGAAGGCAAGGGAGTGGTTCCACCAGCTACCGGCCAGCTCCATCTACTGCTTCGAGGACCTGCGTTGGGGGTTCATGCTGAGGTTCACTACCTCGAAGAGGAGGAAGAAGGAGTCGGAATCCTTGTTCCACATCAAGCAGGGGGTGAATGAGACGCTGGGGAGCTACGTGGATCGGTTCCAGTAGGAGGTTACTCAGGTCCAGGAGATGCCGAGTCATAGTTTGATGATGGCTTTTACCCTGGGCCTGCAGCAGGGATTCTTCAGGATGGAGCTGAAGAGAGTTCCCCCCTCTCCTATGAGGAGCTGATGAAGAGGGCAGAGAGAGAAGTTGGCGGGGAGGCGTCAAACCCGGAGTTTGCACGGAAGCTGGCCAGGTGGGCCACAGAGGAGGAGAAGGAATCGAGAGGAGGAAGGGGAAAGGAAGAGAGGAGAGGAGAGCCCCGACAGAGGGAGCAGAGGCAGCTCCAGGGGCAGCAGCAGCCTAGGTGGGGGCGTCAGGAGCCCGACCGTCGGCTAAGTTGGAGGCCTGAGTGGCAAGGGCAAGGGCCACAGAGAGGGTACCAAGGAAGGGATCGCCATCAAGGGGGGCAAGATCAATTCCACCCCCCAGGCTGGAGGCAGGCCCCGATTCCCCGATCAAGAAGAGGCTATGGCCATAGCCATGAGGGAGAGGAGGAGAGTAGCAAGGAGGAGGAGGAGAGAAGTTAGGGTAGAGTTGCCCTATTGCGACTTCCATCAGGAGGAGGGGCACGCCACAGCCACGTGCCCAGAGTTCCTTGAAATAAGAGGGAACAGGGAACTGCAGCAGCAGCAGGGGCGCCAGGAAGTGAGAATCGAGGAGGTCCTGCCTCGGGCAGAGGAGGACCGTTGCGAAGACCGGGTGGACATTGGGACCCGAGGAGGGATCAGAGTGATCCACGGAGGGGTGGGGGTCGAGGCTTCCCGGAAGGCGAGCCTCCACACCATATACCGTCGGAGTGTTGCCTCCATATCCCAAACCCCACCCCCAGAAGAGAGGATCACCTTCTCCAGGAGCGACATGCCGGATCACGAGGATCCATTCTGTGATGCGCTGGTCATCAAGGCAGCCATCAAAAATTTTACCGTCGCCCGGATCCTCGTTGACAACGGAAGCTCCGTCAATGTCGTCTTCAAGAAGGCATTTGATGCGATGAAGGTGGAGACGAAGAGGGTGCCATCCTCGGATGGACCCTTGTACGGGTTTTCGGGGGAGAGGAAGGAAGTGGAGGGAGGAGTCGGCCTACATGTCACCCTGGGAGGGCAGTCCAGAAACTGCAGGTTCGTCATCGTGGATGCCCCCAACAGCTACAGCGCCATCTTCGGGAGGCCCCTTATCAACGCCTTCCGCTGCGTCCCCTCATCATTCCATCAGTGCTTGAAGTTCAATTCTGAGGGGATTCAGGTCAGGGTCAGGGGGGACCCCAAGGTGGCGCGAGAATGCTATGTCACCGCTGTGAACTCCATCTCTTGGCAAGAGGGAGCCGAGGAGATGGGGCGAAGGATGGAGGAGGATGAGCAAGAAGCAGGCAGGGAGGAGCTGGAGGTGGAGGACTGCACAGAGGAGGAGACAGCAGGAAGAGACCAGAAGGAGATGGCCGAAGTGATGGCCGTAGAGGAAGGGGTGAAGGTGGAGGTCCCCGTTCAGGAGGAGAGGGATGCTGAAGGATGTGGGGCAGTCCAGGTTGGAGGCTGCAGAGGAAGTGGTGGAGTTGGAGGTCCTCACCCGTGGAGGCAGGGTGGAGAAGGTCCGCGTCAGCGGAGGGCTGACCCCAGAAGACCAAGGCAGAATGCTGGAGTGCATGCATAAGAATGTGGATATCTTCGCATGAAACGCCGCGGAGATGCTGGGGGTTGACGCAGATGTGGCCTGCCACCGCCTCAACCTGGACCCAGGAACACGCCCCGTCCAGCAAAGGAAGAGGTCCACCACAGACAAGCTGTCAGAGCCCATCAGAGAGGAGGTGGCAAAGCTCCTCAAGGCCGGCTTCGTGTCCGAAATCCAATACCCCGGCTAGGTATCCAATGTGGTCATGGTCAAAAAGGGAGACGACCGGTGGTGAATGTGTATCGATTTCTCTTTACTTAATAAAGCTTGTCCTAAGGACTGTTATCCCTTGCATCGGATCGACGCGCTGGTTAACTCAGTCGTTGGTTTTTCTGTAATGAGTTTTCTAGATGCTTTTTCAGGTTATCATCAAATCGAGATGCACCCCCCCCCCGGACGTCAAGGATGTCTCGTTCATCACGGGAGATGGATGCTACTGTTACAAGATGATGCCCTTCGTTCTGAAGAACGCAGGGGCGACCTACCAGAAGATGATGGATAGGGTCTTCAAAGAGCAAAAGGGGAGGAACCTAGAGGTGTACATGTATGACCTCATGATCAAGAGTCAGGATGTGGACTCCCACCTCCAGGACCTAGAGGATATCTTTGCTACCCTGCGCAAGTACAAGATGTGATTGAACCCCCTGAAGTGTGTCTTCTGGGCTAGCCGGGGGAAATTCTTGGGGCATCTCCTCACCCCTACGGGGGTCGAGCCGAATCCTGACAAGGTCAAGGCTATCATGGAGCTAGGGTCGCCGCGGAATACCAAGGAGGTACAGCGCCTGACAGGGAAACTGGCAGGGCTAAGTAGGTTCCTCTCCCGGGTTGGGTAAAAGTGCTCCCCCTTCTTCAAAATGCTAAGGGGCGGTCAAAGGTTTGAATGGACCAAGGAGTGCGAGGAGGCATTCCAGGCCCTCAAGATGCAGTTGACCCAGGCTCCGCTGCTCCAAGGGCCCAAGGAGGGGAAGGACCTGTTTTTGTATCTCGGGGTTGGGGCAGAATCCTTGAGCTCCGTCCTAATTCGGGAAGATGGGAAGAAGAAGCTCCATATTTACTACGTGAGTCGGGTCCTGAGAAAGGCCCAGCTCCGGTATCCAATTTTGGAGAAGCTGACTTTCGCCCTGATCATCTCAGCCCGAAGGTTGCGACCTTATTTCCAGGCACACTCAATCCGAGTGGTGACTGACCATCCTCTCTGCAACATCTTCGAGGGTGTGGAGCATTCTGGCAGGTTGTCCAAGTGGTCGGTGGAGTTGAGTGAGTTTGACGTCTCCTTCGTCCCGCGCCTCTCGATCAAAGATCAAGCAATAGTCGACTTCTTGGCTGATTATGTGATTGAGGTGGCAGTGGAAGAGCTCACTCGTCCGACTCCTTGGAAAGTGAAGGTGGATGGCGCCTCAGGGAGGCATTCCCTAGGAGTGGGGGTGATCTTGGAAAGCCCTCAGGGGACTAGAATCGAGCAGACAGTGGTGGTACACTTTCCCATCACCAATAATCAAGCCGAGTATGAGGTCGTGATAGCAGGGCTGCACCTAGCCAGGGAGCTGGGGGTGCTGGACGTCGAGGTCCTTACCGGCTCCATGGTGGTAGCCTCCCAGATCATCGAGGAGTTTGAAGCAAGAGAGCCTATCTTGCGGTTATACTTAGCCAAGGTAAAGGGGGTCATCGGCACGTTCCAAACTTTTTCCATCCAGCACGTGCCCCGGGAGGAAAATGAGCAAGTCGATCAGCTCGCAAAGCACGGTCCTCGGGTGGGGGGTACCATCACCGACCTATTCCGCCCTTCCATCGAAGAGGGGGAGCTCATGGAGATAGATCAACGTCCTTCATGGATGGACCCAGTTGTAACTTTCCTTTCCACAGGAGAGTATCCTGAGGGGGCAGATAAGAAGAAGCTCAGGCATAAGTCAACGTACTACCTCCTCCAGGATGGGCAGCTGTACAGGAAGACACTCTCGGGGATATTGGCTCATTGCGTGGCCGAGGGGGAGGTACAAAGGATCTTGGAGGAAGTCCACTCCGGAGAGTGTGGGAGTCACTCCGGGAGTCGGACCCTGGAAGGGAGGATTGTCGGGCAGGGGTACTTCTGGCCCACCCTGGGTCATGATGCAACAGAGTTCACAAGAAGGTGCCACAAATGCCAGCTGTTTGCCCCCTCCAGCTACAGCCGGCTCAGCGACTCAAAAGTATCACAGCCCCCTGGCCCTTCGCCATTTGGGGAATGGATTTGGTTGGACCGTTCCCCCAGTCCAGTGGGCAGAGGAGATTCCTCCTAGTAATGATCGATTATTTCTCCAAGTGGTTGGAGGTGAAGACACTGGCCAAGGTGACATCCTAGGTTATCAGAAACTTTGTTTGGGTGGAGATCATCTGTAGTCATAGGCTGCCCCAGGCCATTGTCACGGACAACGGGCCCCAGTTCACCAGCGCTGAGTTCACCAGTTTTTGCGAGCAGCTTGGAATCGACCTCAGGTTCGCCTCGGTCCATCACCCCAGGAGCAACGGACAGGTGGAGATCGCGAACAAGATCATTGTCAACCTCCTGAAAAAGAAGGTGGAAAATCTGAAGGGGAGCTGGGTGGAGTAGCTTACCGCGGTTCTTTGGGCCCTGAGAACCACCCCCAACACAACTACAGGAGAGACCCCCTTGAAGCTCTCCCATAGGTGCGAGGCAGTGCTCCCCGTGAAATTTGAAGTTCAGACACCTCGAGTCGTTGCAGTCGGGGAAGGTAGGGAGGAATGGCAAGAGGAGAATGAGGAAGAGCTGCGGCTTTCCCTCGACATGGTGGAAGAATTGCGGGACCTTTTCACCGTCCGACAAGAAGAGGTGAAGAGGAGGATGTCTAAGTACTTTGACAAGCACGTCAGAGTCAAGCAGTTCACGGAAGGGGACTTGGTACTAAAGAAAGTGGATGTAGTGGGAAGGTCGGCAACCATGGGGAAACTCAACCCTAACTAGGAGGGACCATTCATTATAAAAGAAGCCTTGAGATCCGGGGGTATCGTCTCCAAAATGTGAAGGGCGAGACCCTAAGTCTCACCTGGAATGGTGACGACTTAAAACGCTTTTTACCTTGAAGCTTGTAAGTTGTGCCTTGATTTTTAATGAAAGTTCTTTAACACGCCAATACTGTCACAGTGAGCTTGCATGAGGAAGTGAAGTTAGTAGTGGACCCCGAGCAGATCCCGCTGTCAGGCTCTCACATCGCTGGCAGGGCTGGAAGTCACTCAGTGTCATCCTTGGGACTCGAGCAGATCCCGTCGTCAGGCTCTCACCTAGCTGGTAGGGCTGGAAGTCACTCGATGGTGTTAGTAGCGGACCCCGAGCAGATCCCGCTGTCAGGCTCTCACCTAGCTGTCAGGGCTGGAAGTCACTCGGTGTCATCCTTGGGCCTCGAGCAGATCCCGCTGTCAGGTTCTCACCTAGCTGGCAGGGCTGGAAGTCACTCGATGGTGTTAGTAGTGGACCCCGAGCAGATCCCGCTGTCAGGCTCTCACCTAGCTGGCAGGGCTGGAAGTCACTCGGTGTCACCCTTGGGTCTCGAGCAGATCCCGCTGTCAGGCTCTCACCTAGTTGGCAGGGCAGGAAGTCACTCGATGGTGTTAGTACTGGACCCCGAGCAGATCCCACTGTCAGGCTCTCACCTAGCTGGAAGGGCTGGAAGTCACTCAGTGTCATCCTTGGGCCTCGAGCAGATCCCGCTGTCAGGCTCTCACCTAGCTGGCAGGGCTGGAAGTCACTCGATGGTGTTAGCAGTGGACCCCGAGTAGATCCCGCTGTCAGGCTCTCACCTAGATGGCAGGGCTGGAAGTCACTTGGTGTCATCCTTGGGCCTCGAGCAGATCCCGCTCTCAGGCTCTCACCTAGCTGGGAGGGCTGGAAGTCACTCGATGATGTTAGTAGTGGACCCCGAGCAGATCCTGTTGTCAGGCTCTCACCTAGCTGGCAGGGCTGGAAGTCACTCAGTGTCATACTTAGATCTCGAGCAGATCCCGCTGTCAGACTCTCACCTAGCTGGCAGGGCTGGAAGTCACTCGATGATGTTAGTAGTGGACCCCGAGCAGATCCCGCTGTCAGGCTCTCACCTAGCTGGCAGGGCTGGAAGTCACTCGGTGTCATCCTTAGACCTCGAGAAGATCTCGCTGTCAGGCTCTCACCTAGCTGGCAGGGCTGGAAGTCACTCGATGGTGTTAGTAGTGGACCCTGAGCAGATCCCGCTGTCAGGCTCTCACCTAGCTGGCAGGGCTGGAAGTCACTCGGTGTCATCCTTAGACCTCGAGCAAATCCCGCTATCAGGTTCTCACCTAGCTGGCAGGGCTGGAAGTCACTCGATGGTGTTAGTAGTAGACCCCGAGCAGACCCCGCTGTCATGCTCTCACCAAGCTGATAGGGCTGGAAGTCACTCGGTGTCATCCTTGGGCCTCGAGCGGATCCCACTGTCAGGCTCTCACCTAGCTGACAGGCTGAAAGTCACCCAGGGAAGCCCTTCCCCCCAAGGTAATGTCTAACAAACTTGGCCCTTCCAAGAGAGGAGAGCTCGGCATGGGCGAGTTCGAGCTCGCTGATCCAGCTCGGACTCGGCAGAAGATCAACAAGCTAGGGCCTTGGACCTCGTTAAGAGGAGGCGGGTCCCGCCGGGCCACCTCGTCCCCCCACTATATTTTACTCCGGAAGATTTAGAGAATTTGGTATCACATCGATAAGATGACGGACAGCTCGCGAGCAAGCTGGGGCGAATCCCGAGAATTGGCAAGCCAGGCCCTGGGACCTCGCCAAGGGGAGGCGGATCCCGCCGAGAGGCCCTGCCCCCCGCTTTATTTTACTTGGAAAAATTCAATGTTCGATTTTTTGATTAAGTAGGCCAAGGACAGCTCGCGAGCGAGCTGCGGCGAAGCCCTGGGAATTGTCGAGCACTCAAGGTACTCTCTCGCGGGCGCGTACTAATGATTATCCTACTCGCAGTACCTGTCTACACGAGGTCGCCTGGGGAAGGGCCAGCGGATATACAAAACACAACAAAAAGAGATGGGAAAAATGGCACAGATGTGATCAAAAATCTTTTTCATTAAATAATGGTATTTACAGGTGGAGCTCGCCTCAGCGAGGAAACAAAAGAAATCATACACATCTAGGCCTCGCCCCCTCCCCCCCGTCGGACTGGTACTCCCCTTTGCCCGACTGATCCTGGAAGCCCTTCCTGAACATTGCTTCCAGGCTATCCTCCTTCTCCCTGGGCGGCGGCGCCGGGAACAAGCTCAGCATCAGGTCCTTGGCGGAGATCTCCTCGCACCCCTCCACCAGCATCCCAGTGTCCTTCATCATTTGGAGGGTGCACTCATCAGCTTGGATGGAGTTGATCCGCAGCCTCTCAACGAGGTTGGCCTCGCCAAAGACCCGTGGCCTCTTATAGGGGAGGGTAGGGTCGACGTCGCTGGCTGGGAAGAAGATCTCCGCCTGGCGGCGGGCCTCGCGGCTGAGGTTCTGATTCTCCTCCTTCAGCCTCGCATTTGCCCCCTCTAGCTCGGCAAGCCGGGTGCGCAGCTAGCCGATCTCCTCCTCCTGCTCGGCATTGCGAGCCCGCAGCTCCCCGACAGCCTTGTCATCCTGATAAAAAAAAGAAATTCGTTAACAGCGCAAAATATTTCAAGTAAAAGAAGGAAGGAGCCTGATACTCACCAAACCGCCGGCGGCCTAGGCGAGGAGACCCTCGGCGATGTCGAGCCGCCTCTCCTGGTCGGCGACCTTGTCCTTGGCGACATCGCGAGCCTGCTCGGCTTTTTGGAGTTTTTTGCTGAGGGCGAAGCTACGGCGGGTCAGCATGTGGTGGAGCTCCATGGTCCCGAGCTGCCGCAGAGTCATGTTCTTGTAGGCCTTGACATCCTCGCGGCAATAGAGGCCGAAGCCGAGGGCGTAAGCATGGTCAATGGCGGGCTCGTGATCATGCCAGGACGGATACAGGGTGGAGATGGAGACCCGATGGGCCAGCTCATCCCACTGCACCATGGGCTCCCCCGCCGAGTCCTTCCACCGCCCCCCGAAGTTGAAGAGTGGATGTTGTTTCGGCGCCCCACGCTCGCGAGCCGCACTCTTCGCCGAAGGAGGTGGGGAGATCGCCGCCGCGAAAGCAGGAGCCTTGCCGCCCTTCCGACCTTTGCTGGTGATCTCCTTCAGCGGGCTCTCCGGCGACGCGTCGGGGATGGTCTCGGGTGAGCTTATGTATTTGGGGCTGGATTGATGTTGTTTCCCCCGCGGAGCGAGCACGGCCTTCTTCATCTTTTTTGGTAATGGCTGGCGGTGTGGCGGGTTCGACCCCGCATCCTCAGGCCGCCTCTTGCTGGAAGAGGGTTGGGAGAAGGCAACCTCATCTCGGCAGGCCGCTGCCGCCGCCTTCTTGCGGGCAAGGGGGTCCGAGTACAAGCCCGAGTCCGCAAACGGCGGATTCACAGGGATTAGCCGCTCCCCAGCAAAAAAGAACTTGGAAAATGTTAGATCTTCAACAACAATGTGGCTAGCTCGGCAAAAGTGGGGGGAACAATACCTTCTTCGGGTAGGACGGGGAGAAGCGCGTCAAGGCCCCTTCACAGGAAGGCGACCTCAAAGTCTTTGTGGAGAAAGTACTTGTGGAGGTCAGCATCGTTGTCGGATACGGCCGGCGGGCGGTAGACCTCCTTGCCTTTCTGCTGTGGCGAGTACGGGATGTTGCCGAGATCGCCCTTGATAAAGGAGATCCTCGTCATCCAGTTATGGTGTTTGTTCGCGATCTCGCGAACTTTGATCAGCGAGCCACCGAAGTAAGCTACCCCATCCGGCGTCGCCTTGTAAGAGAAGAGCTTCCTGAACACTGTCAGGTTGAACTCTATCCTCTCTCGCTGGAGGTAGCTCGTGAACGCCACCATCATGGCGATGGAATTATACTTTAGCTGTGCGGGTACCGCGCCATAGTACTTCAAAATTTGCCGGACCTCCGGCCAGAGGGGGAGGCGCAACCCCACCTCAAAGTGAGAAATGGGGAAGGCGAGCTCATCGTCGTAGAAGGTATTGATGGCCTCCCCTTGCCTCGGTCGGCGCGCCTCGAAGCCTGGCAACACATATTCTGCCTCGAACTCGGCGTGCTCCTCCTCGCTGCTATGCCCCTCGAAGAAGCAGTAGTCAGTGAAGTGCTGGGCGCACTTGCTGCGACCATCAGCGTTGGGATTGGTCTTGCCCATGCTCGCGAAAGAAGACGGGGCGCGAGTAGAAAAGGCGAGAAGCGCATATAGAAAGAGAAAGCAATAAAAGCATAGTACAGGGGTTGGTGGTGGTGGTGGTGGGGGGGGGGGGGGGGGGGGGGGGGGGGGGGGGGGGGGGGCTATTTATAGAAAAAGAAATCTGGGGTCAGGCCATCCAATCGGCTCAGCTCACCGCCCCAGCTCACCACCCCCAACTCGCCACCCCAGCTCGCCGACTTCCAGCGTGTTGAAATATGTGAAGTGGAAGTGGTTGACGGGACAGGCCAGGCGGCCTGGGCGAACAGCTTTGGCGGACTAGGCGGACTGGGCGGACTGTTGTGTGCGGCCTGGTGGAAAGTCTAGTGGAAGCCGGCTGTTCTGAGCGGATTGCACGGGTGAAGTCCGCGGACTATGCGGCTCGGTATCTGCGGATAAGGCGTTGGCTGTTTGGTTTTGCCAAGGAGCGGCCTGAGCGGATAGAGGCTTGCGGACTGGTGCTTTCCTCAGTGGCCGCATTGCAAGCTTGTGCTGTTTGGCGGTTTGGCTCATGTCTGCGGGAAGCTTGCGGACTAGTGTGTCCGCGGTGTGGGCTGTTGTGGACTGGGCTTAGAGCTTGGCTGAGGCCTTATCGATCTCTGGTGTTACAGCAGGTGCCTTGCTGTGGAGGTCGTTGGCGGACTGGTGTGTGGAGTCTGGGAGATGGCTGCTGTGTTGGGCAGGTGTGCGAGTAGCATGCGGACTGCTGGCGGTCTGTGCTATGGTGTTTGGCGGACGAGAGTTTATGTCCACCATGCTCGCATTGGCCTTTGATGGTTTTGGACTTGGTCACACTCTGTGCCAAGACCATGGTATCCGCCGTATCCGCCAAGTCCGTTGTTGACCGGGCGGACTTGCTGTCTGCTTTTGGTCGTGGACTTGTGGCGGATTGAGGTTTGAGTCTTGCGGACTGCCTCGGGTTGTGCGGACTGCCATTGAAGGGGGATTGCTGTCCTGCAGTGGTTGGAGGCTTTGCGGGCTGATGCCTTGTCCGCATAGCTTGGGCGGACTGGAGAGGGTTCGCCAATGTTGTCTTGCTCCTGGCAGTTTTCCTTGGTATCCGGCTAAGTCCTTGCGGACTCGGCGGATGGTGTTTTGCTATCGCGCGGGCTAGGGCGGTGTCGCTATCTCTAGGGCGGTGACCACACTCCTCACCTCGCCTATAAATAGGACCCCCTGGCACATCTACAGTAACTTGAGTGAACAGTAAGTTGGGTTGGGCAAGGGGCTGCGGTCTCAGTTTGTCTGTCCGCGCGAATTGATTCAGGGCTGACGGTTTGTTGTGTGCAGGTCGCGCGAGTAGCTTCAAGGAGCCTGGAGTTTGGCTCTGACTTCGGTCAAGTACTTGGAAGTTGTGCGGTCTCTGCGGATTCAGTAGGAGGTCGCTCTGCGGCTTGTCAACTCTGTTTCAACTTTGCCAGCTTCAATAACCTGTCCGCCAGCTTCAGGCGGGTAGGGGGTGTTCCTCAGTTCAACTTCAATAGGAGACGAATAACGGTGTGTCTGCGTGGCCTCGCAGCTTCGGCGGACTCCGTGGCTATTCGGTGTATTGCAGCTTAGTTCAGGCGAGCTCAGCGGACTCGGCGACCTCGGCGACCTCGGCGGACTCCGGTGCTGTCCGCCCAGCTTGGTTTTTGGTTCTTTCTGTTTATAGCTGTTTGTACTAGTGAAATCATGTCTCGCTATGTATGCCTCGTGTTGTAAAGAAGTGAATGTATAAAAGATCTGCTTGTGCTTCCATTGTTTGTTGGGATTAACCTTGTTCCTTGGTTTTCCGCTGGTTCAACGTGAGAACTGGGTAGTGCCGAAGATATTAATTTGGCGTTTGGGCTACCTTGCTGACCATGTTGAGAAAATTTTAACATGGTATCAAAGCGAGGTTCAGTTGCGTGAGCGGTAGTCAACCAGTGTTGTTACTCAGGGTTTGAGTGGTGTTCAACCTGTGTTGTTGCTCGGAGCTTCTAAAAGGTTGCCAACATGTGTTGCAATGGAAGGGAGCTTTGCAAGGGGTCTTGGCATTGAACTCTTAACGCCGACTAACTTCAAGAAGTGGAAGTCGTGCATGAAGAGTTATCTTCTTGGCGAGCAGTTGTGGGAAGTCGTCGGTGGTGGCGACAGACAGGAAGTCACAGCTGCGTTCGGTACTGCTGAGCAGGTTAGGCTCTGGAGAAGAACAAATGCTAAGGCGGAGTTCATTCTGAAGAGGGTCGTGTCTCCGGAACTGTTTGATCACATCGTTGTATGTGAGTCGGCTGCTGATATTTGGACAACCATTGATGAGTTGTTCAATAGGAAGAATGTGGCGCGGCTTCAGTTTCTGGAGAATGAGTTAGCCAGGGCAACTCAGGGAGACCTTTCCATCTCGAAGTACTTCTTAAAGATGAAGTGTTGAAGCCAAAATTGACCTCTATGGAGTTCGGGGTCCCTGAAAGGGGTGACCTCACACCTACTACACCCGAGAGAACGTCACAGACCGGAGACTTAGGAGACTATGAACAGACCCTCGGCTCTAGCGCGGAGGTCCCACCTCACACCCGAAAGGCTACCTGAGCTCTTCCCCTCCCTCACTAAAGGGCTAGGCTAGGTGCCTTGGATAGTTCTCTCTACTAAACCAAGAAGAAGCTAAGGGAGGAGGAAGCTTAGAAAAGGGATCCTCTCCAAGGCACCCAAGGGGGTCTATTTATAGTTTTTCCAAGTCCTGTGGGTAAAAAGACCAAAATACCCCTACGGCCAAAAGGCCTCGGGCCAATAGGAAACCGCCACGCCGGGGGGTAGAGAAGGAAAAACACGTCACCCAAAGTTAAAAGGAGACCCACACTGCGGGACGCGGCGAGACCCGGCCTGGGGGCCGGTCTCGCCCGGCCTACCCGCCGGGCTGGGCAAGACCCGGCCTGGGGGCCGGTCTCGCCTGGCTGCCTGCGGGGCTGGGCGAGACCCGGCCTGGGGGCCGGTCTCGCCCGGCTGCCCGCGGGGCTGGGCAAGACCCGGCCCGAGGGCCAGTCTCGCCCGGCCTACCCGCCGGGCTTGGCGAGACCCGGCCTGGGGGCCGGTCTCGCCTAACTGCTCGTGGGGCGGGGCGAGACCTGGCCCGAGGGCCGGTCTCGCCCGTCCTACCCGCCGGCTTGGCGAGACCCGGCCTGGGGGCCGGTCTCGCCTAGCTGCACGCGGGGCGGGGCGAGACCCGGCCCGAGGGCCGGTCGCGCCCGGCCTACCCGCCGGGCTCGGGGCCGGTCTCGCCGGCCTGAGGGAAAAAGGGGGAGGGGGAGGGCCTGCTGATCCCGCCTCTACACCCAAATGGCCCAGGCGGGTGCCTACCAACCTGCCGCTTTCACACTCCAACTAAGGGGGCACTGTGGGAGGCCGATTTCTCCTCCCCATACTAGTAGATTTCCAAGCTAGAGCCAAAATTAGCCACCGAGAGTTCAAAATCCTCAAAAAGCTTAAAACCTAAGCACGCCTCATCTAAGGTCCACTCTTCGCGAATACGGGGTTGTACACAATCCCCGCTCTTTTCGAGGTTGGCACAAGCTCGGAAAGAAACATCCAACCCAACGTATTCGCGGAGTGTAACTTCCCCGCGGTGTCAACCTGCCATGCCAGCTATGGGAGCCTGGGTGGCGAGAGCTTCTCTGGGTAACAAACTTGGCTCCCACGAGAGATCAACCAGCCCTGTCAGCTAGTGAGATCCTGACAGCGGAATCCATCTCGGAGCAAAGGACTTAGCTTCCACGAGAGATCAACCTGCCCTGTCAGCTAGATGAGAGCCTGGCAGCGGAATACATCTCGAGGTGAGACCTTCCCACCCTCCGAGAGATCAACCTGCCCTGCCAGCTAGGTGAGAGTCTGGCAGCGGAATCCATCTTGAGGTGAGATCTTCCCACCCTCCGAGAGATCAACCTGCCCTACCAGATAGGTGAGAGCCTAGCAGCGGAATCCATCTCGAGGTGAGACCTTCCCACCCTTCGAGAGATCAACCTGCCCTGCCAGCTAGGTGAGAGCCTGGCAGCGGAATCCATCTCGAGGTGAGACCTTCCCACCCTCCGAGAGATCAACCTGCCCTGCCAGCTATGTGAGAGCCTGGCAGCGGAATCCATCTCGAGGTGAGACCTTCCCACCCTCCGAGAGATCAACCTGCCCTGCCAGCTAGGTGAGAGCCTGACAGCGGAATCCATCTCTAGATGAGACCTTCCCACCCTCCGAGAGATCAACCTGCCCTGCCAGCTAGGTGAGAGCCTGGCAGCAGAATCCATCCCGAGGTGAGACCTTCCCACCCTCCGAGATATCAACCTGCCCTGCCAGCTAGATGAGAGCCTAGCAGCGGAATCCATCCCGAGGTGAGACCTTCCCACCCTTCGAGAGATCAACCTGCCCTGCCAGCTAGGTGAGAGCCTGACAGCGGAATCCATCTCGAGGTGAGACCTTCCCACCCTCCGAGAGATCAACCTGCCCTGCCAGCTAGGTGAGAGCCTAGCAGCGGAATCCATCTCGAGGTGAGACCTTCCCACCCTCCGAGAGATCAACCTGCCCTGCCAGCTAGGTGAGAGCCTGGCAGCGGAATCCATCTCGAGGTGAGACCTTCCCACCCTCCGAGAGATCAAACCTGCCCTGCCAGCTAGGTGAGAGCCTAGCAGCAGAATCCATCTCGAGGTGAGACCTTCCCACCCTCCGAGAGATCAACCTGCCCTGCCAGCTAGGTGAGAGCCTGACAGCGGAATCCATCTCGAGGTGAGACCTTCCCATCCTCCGAGAGATCAACCTGCCATGCCAGCTAGGTGATAGCCTGGCAGCGGAATCCATCTCGAGGTGAGACAGCTAGGCATCAACGAGAGGTACCACCGGCCCTGCCCAGCTAGTGAGAGCCTGGGCAGCGGGACCGTCTCAAAGCAAAATAACTAAGCATCTCAATCAATCCTTACCAAATCCTACATCCTCAAACGGGGAGAAATAGATGGGTTACATAGTCCCCCTGACTCAGCTGGTCAGGGGTAGCACTTATTACAAAACAAGAAAAATGAAAAAAACTACCGCAAGGCGAGGCACCCTCATGGGGCCTGGGCATGACGGCCGTCTTTCGCTTCCTTTTCCCCGGGCACTTCCATCTTGCTCAAGCACTCCATGACCTTCTCCATCTCCTCTGCCTGGGCCAACCAAGAGACTGTGTTGACAGCCGTGACGTAGCACTGCCTTGCCATCCTGGAGTCCCCCTTGACTCTGACCTGGATCCCTCCGGAGCTGAACTTGATGCATTGGTGGAAGGAAGATGGCACACAACGAAAGGCACTGATGAGGGGCCTTTCGAAGATGGCGTTGTAGCTACTTGGAGCGTCAACAAGGACGAACCGGCAGTTCCTTGAGTCCCATCACAACTTTACTTGGAGTCCGACTCCTCCTTCGACCTCCTTTCTTTCTCCTGAGAATCCGAACAGGGGTCCGTCTGAGGCCAACACCCTCCTTGGCTCTACCTTCATCTCATCAAACGCCTTCCTGAAAACGACGTTGATGGAGCTCCCGTTGTCAACCAAGATTCGGGAGACGCTGTAATCCTCGATGGCCGTCTGGATGACCAGCGCATCACAGAACGAATCCTCATGATCCGGTAGGTCCTTTACCGAGAAGGTGATCTTCTCCTCCTGGGGCGGGGTCTGGGAGGTTGAGGCGACGCTCCTTCGGTACATGACATGGAGGCTTTCCTTCCGAGTGGCCTCAACCCCCACTCCACTGTGGATCACCGCTATACCTCCTCGGGGTCCAACATCGACCCGGTCCTCACACACATCATCCCCCCCTTCTCTAGGCAGAACTTCTTCAACCCGCACTGGTGGCTGCGGCTGGGCAGGGCCTCTCGCCCCTCTCACTTCCAGGAACTCGGGGCAGGTGGCTGTGGTGTGCCCCTCCACCTGGTGGAAGTCACAGTACGACAACTCTACCCTGACCCTTTGCCTTCCCTGGCGGTTCCTCCTCTCCCTTCGACCAATCTCCATCGCTTGCTGTGGTGGGGGGAGGAGCTGCCGAGGGGCTTGCCTCTGGAAGTTGAACCTTCCTTGGCCCCCATGGAAGTTTCTCCCATCTTGGGCGTAACCTCTTCCCGGGCCCTGAGCGGGTCCTCCCTGCTGCCTCCTTATTGTCTCTTAGATATCTGCAAGGAGAAAATAACCAAACTAACAATTCATCAAGGCAAGTATACCTATCGAAATGCAGCTAGGGGACACAAGTGTCGTATTGAAATCCGGGAACAGTTGAGTAAGCTTACTCACACGAAATCTATTATTTTATCGACGGAAAAATAAGGTTTTTTAAGCTAAATGTACTAAAGGAAGAGAACTACTTGCATGAAAAGATAAAGAGAGCTAAAGAGCGATTAACTTAAGCTTAGTAACGATGAAGGGAAAATGCACTCGATTAGAAATCACCTCGGCAAGAGTGGTTAGAAAAATACGATAAATAAACCTAAGCTAATTAGGGTAAAGGTCCTTGACCGTGGAGGTTCCATGAATATTGACACGCTTCTCTTGAAGGCCGTGCCTAACTGAGTTTAGGAAGGTCCGACCGACTTTCGCCTAAATCGGAGGCCTAAAACTCGCTTTACGCGGTGAACCCCTCTAATGGATTTTACTCCAATCCGGGAGATTTGATCGTCTGCCTCTCTCGAGGGGTGCGAACAACTCCCTTTACTCTTGAGTGCTCATTTCAAACTTTCGGCCTCTCGGCTAGCCCAGAATGAAAGCAAAGGTGGAGAGTATATATCGATAATATACCTCCAACCCGTGATAAATCAAGAGTAATTCAAAGCTAAACCCTAAAAAGAAAAGGTAAGATTCAAAGCATCATAACCTAATCACTCGAATCTCGGATCATTAAGATCGAGTACATGGAGGATTAGTTAATCATGGTGAGGTGGAAGAGGGGGGATGAGTAGAAGAAAAATACTGAAAATGGAGCAGAAACGTAAAAGAAACAGCAATTTTTATTAATAGAAACGGGGATCTTACAACATGAAAACCAGCGATTACAGGTGCATGGAAAGGTAAACTACGCTATCATTAACATTATACTATAGAACGAAGCTAGGAACTACTACAGGAAAAGCATAAAGCTACAACTACGAACTAAAAATGGAAAGACATGCTTAAAAAAGATCAGAAATACAAAGGACAGAACCTCCCCTCTCAAAGCGAAAAGTTGTCCCTGAACCCTTAGAGTTGGGTTCTATTTATAGAATTTTTCGGGTCGGGTCACGCCCCCCTGTCACGCCCTGGTCGGGCGTGACCCTGGGGCGTGACACATTCGGCGCGACTTTTTCGGGCAGGAATTGAATTCTGACGAAGTAGTTGAGGTACACGCCCACAAGTCACGCCCTGGTAGGGCGTGTACCTGGGGCGTGTTCTTTGCGGCGTGACTTTGTTGAGGTGAAATTGAATGCTGGAGGTGACGGGCGGAATTGCTGCAGTACACACCCATATGTCACGCCCGGGTCAGGCGTGACTCGGGGGCGTGACACTTTCGGTGCGACGGTGGAGCGGGAAAAACGAGCGCGCTGCGGCGATTCCTCGGAACCTGGGGACACGCCTCTAGTACACGCCCGTGTCGGATGTGACACGGGCGTGACCGAGGGCGTGTACACTAAGTTTTCATGGAATGCAGTTTCGGACCAATTGCTTCATTCCTCTGGGAACACGCCCTAGGTACACGCCCTGGTAGGGCGTGACCTTGGGGCGTGTCACAGCAAACTTCGGCTGAAAGCCGTGAAAACCTGTAAAAAGCAGAAAAAATGCATTAGCGACAAAAATATATACAAAGGGGAATCAAAATAAGTACTTTACAAGACATGATTGGCTTTAAAACCCCGAAAATATCCTAATAAAATTGACTGCAAACCGTATTATCAAATTCCCCCAAGCTTAAGTTTTGCTTGTCCCCAAGCAAAGATATAAAGACTAGCTAATCATAAAAGTGACTAATTCAAAAAGTTTTAATCATACTGACACAAGTACTATGCGAAATTCTTGGTAGGGAGAATGTAAAACCTAAATCTAAAACAATTATTTAGGTATGGTTTAACTTTTTGTAAACTTTACTTAATAAAAATAAATCATCCAGAATTTTGACGAAATTCTTTAAATAGATTTGAGCAAGGCAATGAAAATGAAAAGAACGTATTGAGTTATTACTAGATCCAAGCAACGCATTATAATTATATCAATTAAATAACAAAAATCTAAGTTTAAATCCAAAACTAAAACTGATTTACTCTTCTTCTTTTCTTAGTTGTTAAATAAAATTTAAAAAAAGGCATGAATCAAAAGGACTTAAAGGACCGAAACGTTTGGTTTAGGAATATGAATAGGAGTGGAATTCAAATATAAACATGGAGGCTTAAAATCACACTAAACCAAAACAACGAGTTTCAAAAAAAAAAATTATTTTAAACAAAATATGTATAAATAAATTTATTTTTTTGTTTTTTTTCTTTATAATTATTTATCTCTTTTTTTTTGTATCATTTTTTCTCTTTTTTTCAATACATTGCTTTTGAGTACACTTTTTTTTTTGAACATTTCTCCAAAGATAACACAAAATTTCCTATCAAAAAAATTAGCGTGATTAGATAGGTAGAAATTTGGGCTTTGGTGAAAATGAAATGCTGTGTGGAGTTATCAAATGAATTTGGAAAAAAGGCTCAAAAGCGGCTAACTAGTGGTAAAAGATTTTAGGTTGGCAGGAAAGCTCAAACGTAAACAAAAATGGCCTAAATCATTTTCACGCTTTTGTTTTTAAAATTTATTTAAAACATAGAGTCGATAAATTTCAAAAAGCAAGTTCGAGATAATAAAAGAAGATTGATGAAATTATCTTGAAAATAAGAATAATATGTGACTTGGATCGTTCATATCTACTACGTTATTCAAAATTTGTTCTTACAAAAATTATCTAAAGACGAAAAGGAAAATAATGGATGATAGATTTTTAGAGAAAGTAAAGAAAATAAAGAACGGAAAACCATAATAGAAATGCACGTTTTAGAGAAATATTTTACCTTAACATGCTACCGTGAATTAGAAACACAGCATGACCAACATTTTACTTGTGAAATATGATTAAAAAGAATGATTAGAAAAATTATAATTAACTACGTTGTTTATAAAGAAGTTTGGGAAAAACAAATCATAAACATGGGGTACTTATTGAAATACCAAAATGCAGCTATATATAATAATTTTTTTTTGAATTTTTTTTGAATATTGTTGGATTTATTTGGATATTTACAAAAAGCAAAAAGGAGGAACTCATATCCCCCAAGCTTAAAGTCTACATTGTCCTCAATGGAGAAGGAGGTCGGAGAACGAGAGAAAAGTAAAGTACAGAAATAAAAGACAGAATTGAAAAGCAGACTTCCCCGTTTTATTTGTAGGGCAAGCTGAGTGATGCCGCTCCTCCATGCCTTAGCTGTCGATCTGGATGAAACGTCGTCCGGTGGACTTTGTCATGGAAGCAGAACTGAGGTAGCAGGCGATCGCAGAAGGTTCAGCTTGCCGGAGCCATTCGGGGCAAAAAGTGAAAAATAAAGAAAACAGAAAAAGATAACTTGGGTTGCCTCCCAAGAGCACCCTTTGTTTAAAGCATCGTTTGAGCTCGACGCTCAAATAATAATGTCCCAAATATTGTTTAAAAATAAAGTTCGAATAAAGTCAAAGTTTTGAGAAAAATAAAGTTCAGATTAATCAAATGTTAGGACCGGAAAGATAGAGTTAACAGGGTTGAGACTGACATCATCACAGAAATACAGTTTAAGACGCTGACCATTTACTTTGAAAGTACCCTTATCAGGGTGGGAAATTAAAACAGTACCATAAGAAAAGACTTCTAAAACAGTAAAAGGCCCAGACCAACGTGATTTTAATTTACCCGGGAATAAACGTAAACGAGAATTATAAAGAAGCACTTGGTCGCCTGGCTTAAAGATTTTTGGGTGCCTAAGATGTCGATCGTGTAAACGCTTCGTCCGCTCTTTATAAAGTCTGTTATTTTCATACGCGTAAGAGCGCCACTCGTCGAGTTCGTTAAGTTAAAATTTTCTAAAATCGCCGACAAAGTGGGGATCGAAGTTTAAAAAGCGCAAGGCCCAAAAGGCGCGGTGCTCTAACTCTACGGGTAAATGACACGATTTTCCATAAACCAACCGATATGGCGTACATCCGAGGGCGGTTTTGTACGCTGTTCGGTAGGCCCAGAGAGCATCGTCTAATTTGGCGGACCAGTCTTTTCTAGATGTTGAAACAGTCTTTTCTAAAATTCTTTTTATTTCTCTATTCACTACTTCGACTTGTCCGTTAGTTTGGGGGTGGTAGGCAGTGGAAAGCTTATGAGTAACGCCATATTTAGTTAGGATTTTTGAAAATTGCGCGTTACAAAAATGGGAACCCCTATCACTAACGATAGCGCGCGGTGTACCGAATCGAGAAAATAATTTTTTTAGGAAATTAACTACAACTCGGGCGTCATTCGTAGGAAGAGCTTGGGCTTCGGCCCAACGCAAAACATAATCAACGACAACTAAGATGTACTTATTCCCGAAGCTAGAAGGAAAATGGCCGACAAAATCAATCCCCCAGAGGTCAAAAACTTCGCACTCTAGGAAATAATTTTGTGGCATTTCATTTTTATTCGATATATTCCCCGACCGTTGGCAACTATCACACCTACTCACAAAGGCATGCGCGTCTTTAAACAGGCTGGGCCAGTAAAAACCCGCGCTTAACACTTTGTGAGCGGTGCGGGCAGCTTGATAGTGCCCACCTGTCGGTCCTTCATGCAAATGTTTAATAATATCTAATCCTTCATCAAAGGAAACACACCTCCTGATTACTTGGTCTGCACAGACTTTAAAAAGATGTGGGTCCTCCCAAAAGTAGTTCTTCAACTCAGAAAAGAATTTCTTCTTTTGCTGAGATGAAAACTCTTTTGGGAGGACACGGGCCACTAGATAGTTGGCGATGCGGGCAAACCAAGGAGAAGTAGATGTGTTAATTATGAACAGCTTCTCATCAGGGAAATAGTAATGAAAAGAATTTTCATCTAATTGTTCTATAAACGGGTTGTCTAGGCGCGAAAGGTGGTCGGCGGCCAAGTTCTCTGCACCTCGCTTATCACGGATCTCTAAGTCAAACTCCTGGAGGAGTAAGACCCAGCGAATTAGACGAGGCTTGGCATCCGTTTTAGAGAGAAGATATTTGAGGGCCGAGTGGTCCGTAAAAACAATAATTTTGAAAGAGTAATATAAGGGCAAAATTTGTCAAAAGCGAATACTACAGCTAATAGCTCCTTCTCGGTTGTGGTGTAATTATCTTGTGCTGATGTGAGTGTTTTACTAGCGTAATAAATGGGGTGGAAGTTTTTGGAAATACGTTGACCTAGTACGGCTCCCACCGCATAACTACTCGTATCACACATTATTTCAAATGGAAGATCCCACACCGGAGCTATCATGATTGGGGCATTAACTAATTTTTCTTTTATTAAATTGAAGGCAGCTAGGCAGAGGTCATCAAAGATGAATGTGGCGTCTTTTTCTAAGAGATGGGTAAGGGGCTTGGTGATTTTGGAAAAGTCCTTTATGAAGCGGCGGTAGAAACCCGCATGACCCAGGAAACTTCTTATAGCTTTTATGTTCGTAGGTGGCGGCAGCTTCTCGATAACTTCTATTTTCGCAACGTCTACTTCAATACCCCTTTCAGAAATTTTATGTCCCAAAACTAACCCTTCCCTTACCATAAAATGACATTTTTCCCAATTTAAGGCGAGGTTAGTTTCTTCGCATCGCTCTAAGACTTTTTCAAGGTTCTCTAAGCAACTATCGAAGGAATTCCCGAAGACGGAGAAATCATCCATGAAAACTTCCATAATGCTTTCTACGTACTTGTCAAAGATGGCGAGCATACATCGTTGGAATGTAGCTGGCGCATTGCACAATCCAAACGGCATTCTTCGGTAGGCGAAGGTGCCGAAGGGACAAGTAAACGTAGTTTTCTCCTGGTCCTCGGGGGAGATGGGGATTTGAAGATACCCCGAGAGGCCATCGAGAAAACAATAAAAGCTATGTCCGGAAAGTCGTTCTAAAATTTGATCAATGAACGGCAAGGGGAAGTGATCCTTGCGGGTGGCGTCATTCAACTTACGGTAATCTATACACATTCGCCATCCGGTCACCGTCCGAGTCGGGATTAATTCATTATTTTCATTACTTACGACCGTTATCCCTCCCTTCTTTGGTACTACCTGTACTGGGCTAACCCACTTACTGTCGGATATAGGATAGATAATTCCCGCGTCTAACAATTTCATAACCTCGCCCTTAACTACGTCTTTCATGTTTGGGTTTATACGGCGCTGAGGTTGTATAGAGTTACGTGAATTATCTTCCATTAAGATTTTATGAGTGCAAAAAGATGGGCTTATGCCCTTAATATCAGATATCTGCCAAGCAATAGCTTGGCGATGCTTTTGTAAAATTGAAAGAAGTTTATCCTTTTGTGCATCCGTGAGGTAGGCCGAAACTATGACAGGCAGCTTGGAGTCCTTTTCTAAGAAAGCGTATTGAAGGTGCTCTGGTAGTTCTTTCAGTTCCAAGGTAGGGGGGTCATCATACGAGGTTTTGGAAATTTGTTCTTTTTCAAAAACTATGTCCTCGTACACTTTTTTATATGTAAAATTAAAAGGGGTGTTGCTAGCGGCCATGGCGGCTTCGTGCAGCGATTCAGTTGGAAAAGTAGAAGAGGAACAGAAATCAAAAAATTCTTTTTCAAAATCAGAAAGGCGGGTGGAGGATTCTTCACTTAGGTGTAGAGATTCAGTTGGAGGAGGAGGAGAGGAACAAAAATTGGAAAATTCTTCTTCAAAAGCAGAGGTGTGAGAGAAGGATTCTTCACTTACGGTATCCATGAAAAAAACAGGAGTCATCATTAGCTAGTGTGTTCTTCATCGAGGGGGTGATGGAGAAAGTTACCTCATCGTCGCCCACTCGAAGGAAGAGCTTACCATTGCTTACGTCAATGATAGCTCGGGAGGTGGCAAGGAAGGGTCGACCAAGGATCAGGGGAACCTCGACGTCTTCTTCGATGTCCAAAATGACAAAGTCCACCGGGAAGATGAACTTGTCAACTTTGACTAGGACGTCCTCCACTATTCCTAACGGGTATTTGACTGACCTGTCGGCTAGCTGGATACTCATGCGTGTGGGGTTGAGACTACCAATTCCTAACTTTTTAAACAACGAGAGGGGCATAAGATTAATACTCGCACCTAAGTCGGCTAAAGCGTGTTTGACAAAGAGATCACCAAAGACACACGGGATAGAGAAACTACCCGGGTCACTGATTTTCTTCGGTAATCCGTTTGTCAAAACCGCCGAGCACGCGACATTTAACGTGACATGAGAAAGGTTCTCTAACTTCTTCTTGTTGGTTAGGAGGTCCTTAAGGTATTTTGCGTACTTCGGCATTTGGGATATTGCTTCGTGGAAAGGCAGATTTACGTGGATTTGTTTAAACATTTCCAAAAAATGGGTGTATTGATCATCCTGTCGTTGTTTATTAAGTTTGGAAGGGTATGGCGGGGATGGATTATTTTTAAAGGTGGGTGGTGGAGTGAGTTGTTTTTCTAAGATAGGGGTGATAATTTCTTCGGCAGAGGGTGGAATTTTTAAAACGGGAACAGAGTTTGATTTTTTAAAACGGGAGTGGAGCTTGCCTCGGGTTCTTCACTTACCATACCAGGAACTTTCTTCCCACTCCGAAGAGTTATAGCTTTCGCTTGCTCTCTCGGGTTGGGCTCGGTATTGGAAGGAAGAGACCCTACGGGTCGCTCAGAAATCATTTTAGCGAGTTGTCCTACCTGATTTTCTAAATTTTTAACACTTCCGGTTAACGTTCTAATCGTAGCGTCATTAGCATTCATGTATTTCGAAAACATTTCCTCCAAATTTGGAGGTTTTGGAAAACTTTGAGGAGGTGGTGGTGGTGCAGAAAAATCACTTTGCGGTGGCGGGCGCACAGCATTCGATGGATTGCTCCACGAAAAATTCAGATGATTTCTTAACGCAGGATTATAACTATTCGGAAAATTAAAACCAGGAGGATGATAATTCGCAGCAGAAAAATTATTAAAAGCAGTTCTAGGCATATTATTTACATAATCCAAATGTTCGGCGGGAGGAGTTGCAGATTCCCATACCTGAGGGGCGGAGGTAGCAGTCATCTCCGTAATTTTTTTGCTTAATATTTCAACTTGCAGTGCGAGTTGGGAGACGTTGTCCACTTCAAAGAGACCTGCAGGTTTGTTGGGCGGGACCTAGGCACATTCCACTGGTAAGTGTTCATGGCCATGTCTTCAAACAGCTCAAGAGCTGCTTCCGGGGTCTTATGGTTTAAAGTACCGCCAGAAGCTGCGTCTATCATTTGCTTCGTGCTTTGATTTAGCCCATTATAAAACGTCTGCACCTGCAACCATACAGGCAGAGCGTGATGTGGGCATCGTCTTAATAATTCTTTAAATCTTTCCCAGGTTTCGTAAAGGGTCTCAGAGTCTATTTGTCCAAAGGCAGAAATGTCATTCCTAAGTTTGGCAGTTTTTTTAGCAGGCGGAAAATACTTGGCCAAAAATTTTTCAGTTAATTGCGTCCAAGTAGTTATGCTATTTTTAGGAAGGGTGTTCAGCCACTGCTTAGCCTTAATTCTAAGAGAGAAAGGAAATAATCTTAGCCTAATAGCATCATTTGTGACACCATTTATCTTGAAGGTGTCACAAATCTCAAGAAAGCTGGCTATGTGTGCGTTCGGGTCTTCATCTTGAAGCCCGTCAAATTGCACATACTGCTGCACCATTTGAATTATGCTAGGCTTCAGTTCGAAATTATTATTATTTATTGCAGGGCGAACTATACTCGTTTTTGTACCCTCGAGATTCGGTCGTGCATAATAGGACATAGGCCTTTGCACGACTTCCTCCACGTTGGGTTTTCTGCCATTCTGCATTCTTAAGGTAGAAAATGACTCGGAATCCTCAACCGGCACTTGGGTAGTAGGGCCTTGAAATCGCGATCTTCTCCGAAGAGTACGCTCAATTTCGTGGTCCAGGTCCAAAGTAACCGACGGACTTCCGCGGGTCATACACTAGAAGAAGAGAGGAGAAGCAAGACTAAAAAGTAAAAGAGCTAATGAAGTTGGAAAAAAAATTTTTGAAATAGATTTTTTTTATGTTTTAACTCCTAGAACTTCCCAAGGGCTACCCCAAGGTGAAGGGTTCGCAAGGTACTAGACAAGATAGTGGCATTTAGAGCCACTTTGCCCTTTCGAGAGGTTAGTTAGGTGGTGTAGAAAATTTTGTGATGTGGGTTTCTATTAAGAATGCGGTAATTAAAATCCAGCCATTTATCTCTGTGCGAGTAGGCGGAAATAAAAGCTATACTCACGCACTCGACAGAAAATTAAAACACACCCACTCTACAGAAAGTAAACACACTCTACTGAAATAAAGCCTGCCAATTAACTCAAGTGAGTAGGCGAAAAAATTAAAAATACGCACACTTGCTTGAAATAAATCCAGCCAATTAACTCAAGTGAGTAGGCAGAAAAATTAAAAATACGCACACTTAACAAAGTCCAGACATTTAACTCAAGTGAGTAGGCGGAAAAAATTTAAGAAGGAGGCTGAGAAAGAGAAGTGATAAAATTAATATATTCGCGTTTTCAATTTATCAACGAGCGTTGCTTCCCCGGCAACGGCGCCAAAAACTTGATTGTCTCTTAGATATCTGCAAGGAGAAAATAACCAA
The DNA here is from genome assembly GCA_039583875.1 of Platanthera guangdongensis. Taxonomy (NCBI): domain Eukaryota; kingdom Viridiplantae; phylum Streptophyta; class Magnoliopsida; order Asparagales; family Orchidaceae; genus Platanthera; species Platanthera guangdongensis. The sequence continues at coordinate 46,149,017 of CM077157.1, read as the reverse complement.
ACTAACAATTCATCAAGGCAAGTATACCTATCGAAATGCAGCTAGGGGACACAAGTGTCGTATTGAAATCCGGGAACAGTTGAGTAAGCTTACTCACACGAAATCTATTATTTTATCGACGGAAAAATAAGGTTTTTTAAGCTAAATGTACTAAAGGAAGAGAACTACTTGCATGAAAAGATAAAGAGAGCTAAAGAGCGATTAACTTAAGCTTAGTAACGATGAAGGGAAAATGCACTCGATCAGAAATCACCTCGGCAAGAGTGGTTAGAAAAATACGATAAATAAACCTAAGCTAATTAGGGTAAAGGTCCTTGACCGTGGAGGTTCCATGAATATTGACACGCTTCTCTGGAAGGCCGTGCCTAACTGAGTTTAGGAAGGTCCGACCGACTTTCGTCTAAATCGGAGGCCTAAAACTCGCTTTACGCGGTGAACCCCTCTAATGGATTTTACTCCAATCCGGGAGATTTGACGTCTGCCTCTCTCGAGGGGTGCGAACAACTCCCTTTACTCTTGAGTGCTCATTTCAAACTTTCGGCCTCTCGGCTAGCCCAGAATGAAAGCAAAGGTGGAGAGTATATATCGATAATATACCTCCAACCCGTGATAAATCAAGAGTAATTCAAAGCTAAACCCTAAAAAAAACCACTAAAGAAAAAGTAAGATTCAAAGCATCATAACCTAATCACTCGAACCTCGGATCATTAAGATCAAGTACATGGAGGATTAGTTAATCATGGTGAGGTGGAAGAGGGGGGGGGATGAGTAGAAGAAAAATACTGAAAATGGAGCAGAAACGTAAAAGAAACAACATCGATTTTTATTAATAGAAACGGGATCTTACAACATGAAAACCAGAAGATTACATGTGCATGGAAAGGTAAACTACGCTATCATTAACATTATACTACAGAACGAAGCTAGGAACTACTACAGGAAAAGCATAAAGCTACAACGAACTACGAACTAAAAATGGAAAGACATGCTTAAAAAAGATCAGAAATACAAAGGACAGAACCTCCCCTCTCAAAGCGAAAAGTTGTCCTGAACCCTTAGAGTTGGGTTCTATTTATAGAATTTTTCGGGTCGGGTCGGGTCACGCCCCCCTGTAACGCCCTGGTCGGGCGTGACCCTGGGGCGTGACACATTCGGCGCGACTTTTTCGGGCAGGAATTGAATTCTGACGAAGTAGTTGAGGTACACGCCCACAAGTCACGCCCTGGTAGGGCGTGTACCTGGGGCGTGTTCTTTGCGGCGTGACTTTGTTAAGCTGAAATTGAATGCTGGAGGTGATGGGCGGAATTGCTGCAGTACACGCCCATATGTCACGCCCGGGTCAGGCGTGACCCGGGGGCGTGACACTTTCGGTGCGACGGTGGAGCGGGAAAAAAACGAGCGCGCTGCGGCGATTCCTCGGAACCTGGGGACACGCCTCTAGTACACGCCTGTGTCGGATGTGACACGGGCGTGACCGAGGGCGTGTACACTAAGTTTCCTTGGAATGCAGTTTCGGACCAATTGCTTCATTCCTCTGGGAACACGCCCTAGGTACACGCCCTGGTAGGGCATGACCTTGGGGCGTGTCACAGCAAACTTCGCTGAAAGCCGTGAAAACCTGCAAAAAGCAGAAAAATGCATTAGCGACAAAAATATATACAAAGGGGAATCAAAATAAGTACTTTACAAGACATGATTGGCTTTAAAACCCCGAAAATATCCTAATAAAATTGACTGCAAACCGTATTATCACCTCCAACCTGGTTCCGGACCCTCCTGAGCTCTCCGCTCCTCTCTCCTTCCTTCCTGAGGTCTCGAGCCTCCTTGCTCCTTCGACTCCGCCTCTGTTAGCCTTGCCAACTTCTTGACAAATGCCGGGTTGGCCGCCTCCATGGCAATCTCCTCTGCCGCCCTTTCCATCAGCTCCTCGAAGGAAAGGGGGACCTTCCGGGTCAAGCTCATCTTGAAGAAGCCCTCCTTCAGCCCAACAGTGAAGGCCATCTGGAGAGCATACCCTGGCATCTCCTGGACCTCCAGGATCTCCCCCTGGAACCTGTCTACGTAACGGGCCAGCGACTCCTCGGCCCCCTGCCTTATCAGGAAGATGGACTCGTGGCTCCTCTTCTGCTTCTTGGAGGTGGAGAAGCGAAGCTGAAAGCTCCGGCTCAAGTCCTCGAACCCATAGATCGACCTTGGAGGGAGTTGATGGAACCAGTCCCTTGCCTTCTCCTTCAACGTGATCGCAAAGAGGCGACACTTGAAGGCATCCGTCATCGGCCTGATGGAGACGGCATCCTCGAACCACTGTAGATGCTGGACGGGGTCATCCTTCCCCGTATAGTAAGCCATGTCCGGCTCTCTGAACCCCTCAGGAACGGGAGCTGAAATGATCAGCTCACTGAAGGGTGACCCCCTAAGGGGTGGTCTTGCCACCTCCACTCGCGCAACCTGCTCGCCTGGGAGGTTGGCACTCGCCGGGCTAGAGAACAACTCCCGGCCAGTGAGGTCTCGCTCGACCCCATCTCCCATCCTCTCCTTCCCTGGCCTTCTTCCTGGTGCACTTCCTTCTCCCCCCGCTGGGGTCATCTCGCCTAGACCCCTGGGAGTCGACTCGTCCAGGGGGGAGCTAGCTCCTGGGGGTTCGGGGTGGAGCTGCCACCCTGAGGAGAAATGCTTCGCAGCATCTCCATGATACCCTGGATGGAGGCCATGAACTCTTGCCTCCCCACAAAGGGTCCTGAGCTAGGGAGCTCGCCGAGATCATCACTACGTCCCTGACCTCCCGTCATGATCTCTCCCGAGATCTTCTGTGCTGGTCACTCTCCACGCTCACGCACCAAAGTGTTGAAGCCAAAATTGACCTCTGTGGAGTTCGGGGTCCCTGAAAGGGGTGACCTCACACTACTACACTCGAAGAACGTCACGGACCAGAGACTTAGGAGACTATGAACAGACCCTCGGATCTAGCGCGGAGGTCCCACCTCACACCCGGAAGGCTACCTGAGCTCTTCCCCTCCCTCACCAAAGGGCTAGGCTAGGTGCCTTGGAGAGCTCTCTCTACTCAACCAAGAAGAAGCTAAGGGAGGAGGAAGCTTAGAAAAGGGATCCTCTCCAAGACACCCAAGGGGGTCTATTTATAGTTTTTCCAAGTCCTGGGGGTAAAAGACCAAAATACCCCTACGGCGAAAAGGCCTGGGCCAATAGGAAACCTCCACGCCGGGGGGTAGAGAAGGAAAAACGCGTCACCCAAAGCTAAAAGGAGACCCACCCTGCGGGACGGGGCGAGACCCGGCCTGGGGGCCGGTCTCGCCCGGCCTACCCGCCGGGCTGGGCGAGAACCAGCCTGGGGGCCGGTCTCGCCTGGCTGCCCGCGGGGCTGGGCGAGACCCGGCCTGGGGGCCGTTCTCGCTCGGCTGCCCGCGGGGCTGGGCGAGACCCAGCCCGAGGGCTAGTCTCGCCCGGCCTACCCGCCGGGCTTGGCGAGACCCGGCTGGGGGCCAGTCTCGCCTAGCTGCCCGCGGGGCGGGGCGAGACCTGGCCCGATGGCCGGTCTCGCCGGCCTACCCGCCGGGCTTGGCGAGACCCGGCCTGGGGGCCGGTCTCGCCTAGCTGCACGCGGGGCGGTGCGAGACCCGGCCCGAGGGCCGGTCTCGCCCTGCTTACCCGCCGAGCTCGGGGCCGGTCTCGCCGGCCTGAGGGAAAAAGGGGGAGGGGGAGGGCCTGCTGATCCCGCCTCTACACCCAAATGGCCGGGCGGGTGCCTACCAACCTGCCGCTTTCACACTCCAAACTAAGGGGCCACTGGGGGAGGCCGATTTCTCCTCCCCATACTAGTAGATTTCTAAGCTAGAGCCAAAATGGCCACCGAGAGTTCAAAATACTCAAAAAGCTTAAAAACTAAGCACGCCTCATCCAGGGTCCACTCTTCGCGATACGGGTAGTGGGTGTACATGAAGCTTTGTGTGCGGAGCTGTCGGCACTGGATCCTGATGAGCCTATCTCTAAGGCTAAGATGAAAAGGCACATAATCCGCGACTTGCGGAAGGAGTATGTGGCCTTTGTGACATCTATTCAAGGATAGGCTACTCATGACAACCTCGGCTCGCAAAGAGCTCAAGAAGTAAAAAGGACGAGACAGGCAAAGGGTACCAAGAAGCCCCCTCGCCTGCGGCGAGATGATGGGCTCTCTAAAGGGCGGGAGGG